>JAATLQ010036333.1:0-37297 GCA_013421005.1 Heliconius erato x Heliconius himera | reverse complement strand
GAGTTTTTTGGGATCAGACTTCTCCATAATGAAATATCAGTAGCAAATTATTTAATAATGTTTATTAAGAATGTATATTTATTGTAATTATAATTAATTTAAAAAAATCTAATTCGGGATCATGAAAGAGCCGGTTATGAAAGAGCCATCTCTTTCAAGGCCCA
Organism: Heliconius erato x Heliconius himera; assembly: GCA_013421005.1. NCBI lineage: Eukaryota > Metazoa > Arthropoda > Insecta > Lepidoptera > Nymphalidae > Heliconius > Heliconius erato x Heliconius himera. The sequence continues at coordinate 37,133 of JAATLQ010036333.1, read as the reverse complement.
TCCACCCGGCTCTTTCATAACCTATTCTTTAAAAAAATATAACCTTCAAAATCACAACGATATCAAAACTTTTGAAATTCAGTTTTAATCCAGTTACAAGGTCAAATATATACATAAACTCGATCCACGATCCAAATACCTATATTTGTTTACAATGAAATACTAAAAAACAACTCAAATGAGGTAAAAAAGTTAGTTTGAGTGCCAAAAACTTCAACTCGACATATCGGCGTCCGTTGGTTCCGAAGATGTGTAAATTTTTTGTGGGTGATGGGAAATCAGTGTTGCCATTTAAAAATAAAATATTCTATCGAATCCGTTCCTAAACTACTCTAATATTGCAGGTGGCTCTTTCAAAACCTGGCTCTTTCATGCCACTTCTCTCTTATACATAAAAATAAAATAATATACATTTTGTGACCGTTTCACATCTTTTAAGTAGAAAATGAAAAATATAATAAAAAGAACACGATAGCATAATTTACTTAACACCTCGTGTAAGATATAAAGTTATAACCACAGCTTGTAGGCAGTTTGGCAAGTTACGACCCAATTGCAATGATATAGGATTTTTTACGTGACCCATCAATCATTTAAGGGATGTTTATTTCTTAAACTCTTGCAAATTTCATTATAAGTATTTATAATTTTATAATCAGCTTCACGCTGTATCCCGCATACAGCAGGGTAGGCAGAAGGAACCTAGTGTTAAGACACCCCGTTTGTCACTTTCCGCCGAGTTCTCTCTTTATTGCGTGTTGAGTGGCGGAACTCAACGCCGCGCTTTGCCTCGCCACCAGAGAGAAGAAATGAAAATATAAATGTAAATAAATATTTCATTTCCTCGAGTGGGGATCGAACCCACAATCAGTCGATTTTACAGTCACACTTTGTCCTGGCCTAATCTTGCGACACTACTGGTCTCTAATTATATCGTATTTTAATTATAATGAAAATTATAAATTTAATTTTACTACCACTTACTTTTTATATACATACAATAAAAAAAGGCTGTCGTGGCACAGTTTCTTGTGGGTTTGATCTCAATCTGGAGATTTTTTTTTTTTTTCTGTAACGAGACAAATCTCGGCCCTGAGTTCCGCTACTCAACGCATTGTCCCGAAAATCGGATGGAAAGTGGGAAATGCAGTGTCCCTCTATTAGGCTTCCAGTGCCTAACTAATCTAAATGCGAAATATGTAATATGTGAAGGTAAAAAAATATAAGCAATTAAGTAAAAATTATATTTATATCCAGATTGTTAAACACAGAAAATAATTAAGTAATGGTTTTAAAATAATATTTAAAATATTTAATAAAAGTAATATTAAAAAATAATAGTTTCTTTACAATACTGCATGTAGTTATTTGTATTGCGATATATAAAGAAATTAGCTTCTACGTTCTCAAATGGAAACTAATAAGAGTAGTGAACAACAACTGATACAAACTATGGTCGTAGCCTGTAGAGTGTCAGTGGTCACAGCTATGGGTTACATCGAAACGATTAACGTTTTAGTTAACATAGCCATAGACTATGTCCATATACAATTTTTGGATTTGAACCAGTTTTCCTGAGATAAGCGTGGTCAACTAAACAAGCTTTTCAGCTATATATTTAATAGGTATTATACCTATAGGTAACGTTAGATTAATCGTATCTCTAAATTCTAAAACATTTTGCGGTGTAGGTATACTAAACAATTTTTCAACTAAAAATATTTATAAACAAACTTTCCTTGTTCTTACAAAATTTGGATTATCTTCAAGGCTTGTAAATAAGTAAATGTTGAACTTTTTAATAATTTAATTTTAATTTACATCGTCATTATACTGTTGGTACGAGTAAGTAGACGCCTACTGGTTTAAATCATGTTTGGAGTAAAGTTAATGGTTTTATATAGATAATATTAATATCACAATTTTTTTTCGTGTTTATTAAACTATTTTTTATTTATTCTATTATGTTATATGTATAAAATATGAAAGTTTAGGCCAATGTATTCGTATGTTAATTGTATTTAAGATTGTTTGTTTCCCCAATTTTGAATACATAAAAATATTTTTATTTAGTACTAAAGGACTCGCGCAGCTACGCCAACTTGAACTATACTAATATTTATTAAATATATGTATAGGATTAGGGAGAAAATATAGGCCTAAGTGATCAAAATAAGCCCAAAAAGAATAATAAGTAGACATAAGTAAGGGAAATAAAATTATTAATATTAGAAAAAGTATCTGAGTAATTGAAATGAACAAACAAATAAGTAAAAGTAAAAAAATAAATCTAATCTCTAATCTAAAATTATCTTCGCTCTGTATCCCGCACACAGCAGAGTAGGCAGAGAGAACTTAGTGTTAAGTCACTTCGTTCCCCAATTAACGCCAAATTCTGGAGATATTGCTGAGTATTATTGTTGAGTGGTGGAACTCAACGCCGCGCTCAGCATCGACACCAGAGCGAAGAAATAAAAATATTAATTAAACAAATATTTGATTTCCTCGACTGGGGAACGACTTACGACCCCACAAACATTCACGATTACTAAAGAAAAATCTTAATCTTAAAAATAATAAAGCCCCCATTTTAATCCCAAGACTCTCCGATATCGTTATATGAAATGTTATCACAATCGGATCAACGGAGACAGACAGAGTTACTTTAGAATTTATAATATAAGTATGGATAAGTAGCTTTAGTCACACAATCTTGCATTCAAAGAGTAATAAAAAAATACATTAAGTTCAATTTTATTAAATGATAAAACATATACATTAAAAGTTATGCCAATTACAATAAAATCTAGAATTTTATATAACATGTTTATAACATTTTTGAGGGCAAAAGTTTGAAGTTGTTACTTTACTTTAAAAAAATGCAAAAATAATTCATATTTGTAGAACACAATCTTTATTATTTCACAAAAATTCTGCCCACATATTACGTTTAAAGCAAAAATAAGAAAATTTTAATTTATTATTTTGTCCTGGCATGCAGTTTGCCAGCAAATCTACGCCACTGCGACACTTCGCGGCCGTAGTGGAAATTATTATAGCAAACAAAAATAATAAAAGGAACGTTGGAATTTTGTTACAGCACAAGCAAAGCTCTTTTGGAAACGTTCAAATTTTAATAACATTTTGCTTGAGAAGAATAAAGTGTTCTCTTTATTGCTTTTCACTAATTTAATGGAAAAAGTAGTCGTATCTAAATTTGTGTGTAATATTTTTTTAATACTAGTAGCTTTTCGCACCTCGTTTAGGTAGACTCTACGATTATATTCACACTATTCCTATTTCTTACCTGATATCGCACAAGCAATATATCTCGAAATATTACTGCGGTCAGTGGCAGAAGTCAAGGCCTCGCTTTGTTAAACTATAGCGGGAAAAAATATATAATCATCTACGAATGGAAATCGAATTGCAATCATCTCATTTACAGTCAGACGCAGTCCTACTGCGCCACGATGGCCCCAAGTCTCTTAGAGACTCAGAGAATTGGGCCCATGGTGGCGCAGAGGCGCAGTGGCCATAAGTAGGCAGTACTTATAAAGAGCTTTTGTTAAGGGGACATTTTATAGTTAGCTGGGCTATTATGATTCTTTATCAGGTGTCTCACTTTTAAAATTTTTATATGTCAATGGAAAATTTCTATCAAACTGTACAACTATATCTAAATATTAATGTGAGCGGAAAATAAGCGGTTTTAGTACAAAAGTATTTGTTGTATTGTTGGTATGTTAAAAAATAAAAACAAGAACATCTTATTCTTTTATTGAAAATTTAATCACTTTCGAGTGGATTTTTTTTTGCTTCAGACAAGACATCAAAATAATAATCTCCTGGCTGACAAATTTAATTAATATACAAGAGGCTGAATTAAACGATTGCATACATGTTTTGGCCCATGAAAATCTGTCTGTTTTATCAATCTGAGAGCTGAGTTATCAGAGTTTTGGTAAAAGTGAGGTTAAGTACACAGTACAATCAACCTATATAAAATAGGTGATTACTGAGAAAAAATCCTTGAAAAAAATTGGAATCGTTTAAAATATCAAACACTCAAAAAAACGGAAAAGCACTCAAACGAATCGAAACGAACGAAGCGAGTGAAACGAAAAATGCAAAAATCATTAAACAAGGTGTCAATGTCAATCAGCTGTCACATCTGTCATTTAAAAATGATTGATTTTAATTGATTCAGATGGATTTTTTTTGTTTTTTAGTAATTCATTGAGATTTCCTTTATTTATACTGTAATTATATGCACTAAAAAGTGCGTTAAATACTTAGACTTAATTAAAATTAACAAATATTTTATTTTCGTAGTACTGTAATCGATTATTTATATCGATCAAAGATCTAAAACTATTATTCTTATTTATCTCCGATTCCAGATTGTTAATTGAGCTGTATTATGGTATTCTAAACTTAAAAAAAATTACCAAGACTTTCCGTCTTGTTTGAGTTTCTCTTATATGAAGCATTATGGTGCAGTGGGACCGCACCACGTTGTCCTCAGCAAGATACGCCGACTGGAAACAGTAGTAGTGGGTTTGATTCCTACTGATGGAAATGAATTATTTTCATATTAAAACCGCCACTAAATACGCAATGTCGAGAATTCAGGTGTAAAGTGAAGAACGGAGTATCTAGACTGTGTTCTTATTTTATTATATAACATTTAATACAATTTTTAGAAAATAAATAATTGTATATTAGATATTTTTAGAAGTAGTTCATTTGTACCATTTTCTTGCATTTGTTATATATAATTTATTGTAATTTTTTTATGCATGTAATTTGTTGTTGATTTTAAAATTTATGTGTATCTGTGGAAACTTAATTGGTTTATGGAAGAAATTTTGTGAGTTATAAATAAGTACTAAATACAAGCCCTAAAAATAAATCAATGAAATAAAAAACGTAAAACTGAAAAAAAACCTTATAAATCTTCTCAATTTTCACGAGCCACGTCTGATTGGAGGTGTCAGTGAAATGAAATTTCAGTTGGCAAGAGACAATTATATTTCAGTTAATAAACTGAAGCATAAATTTAATTTGTTTTATTTAAAAAAATACCAATTATTGTCTTGATTTGGTGGGTATTATACTTTTTCGTGATAAATATAGTTAAAATTATTAATAAGTATAGTTGAAATGGGCCTGCAATTAACAAATATCTTAGAATAAATTTTAACTAATTAAATATAGTTTAAAAAAATTATATTATGAAAAAATATTTCTAGTTTGTGTTACAATTTATGAAATGTTAACACTGTTGCAGTTTTCTGGTGTTATAGTAAAAACGTATGAGGAGAACGTTTTCGTATCTTTTAGGGATGACGTGCGACATTGGATTTTCTCAACATTGTAACATGTAATTCTTGTGACTTTATAACATGCAACTTATAAAACATGTACATGTTAAAGTACATGTTTTATAAGTTGCGTCACTTAGACTTAGATTAAATATTTAAATATTATAAAATAAATTATCATATTATATGAAATAATGAAAATAATTATATAAAGAAGAGAGGTGAGGATCAAATGTCTGAAGTAATGTCATGTTTACAATTAAAAGAAGGTGTATAAAAGTAATTTAATCAATATTTAGTTCTTTGTATTGGTAACCTAATCTATCCTTTTTTTACATGGGTATCACTGCACCAAGAAGATTCTTCATTTCTAACTAGCAGTTGCTGAGATTACCACGTTAACCTACACACTAACAGACTGTTCAACCTTACAATATTAATATAGAAGAATTCCCGTAGAAAGTCCGACATCAATAAAAAAAAACTACATGTATGACATATTATGAAATTGAAATTCTAACTGTGAATCTTTCAAATGTTAAATTCATAAGAGAGCGGGACCAGCGGTTGTCAGGCGCAACTTTTCTCTCACAACTGTCAAAGTCAAAACTGAAGCCGTCAAGTTACGTAACATGCGCAAAAAAAAAGTAACCATAACAGACCACTGGCGCTTCATGATAAATTACTTTTTCGAAGTTAATAGATTTTTTTTGGAAATCAGCTGCGCACGTCAGTCGCGGTGTGGACACGTTTTATCAATTTACTTTATGCTTTTGTCGTAAAGCGTTTATATTTTTATGTATATGTTTTTTGAAATGTTATGATAAAATTGTCTCAATAATTAATAAATCATCAGTTTTTTAATTTTACAAATTAAGTTTAATTTAATAAATATTGTTGTATATTGTAATATCTATAGATACATTTAATTAAACTTTATATAAAAAGTATTATTATGAACATTATTATTGTTAATTAATTTAAATGTTGAATTTAATAATTCTATAATAGTAATTTTATTATTGTAAAAGCGTTAATTTGATTTATAATTCTTATTAAATAAAATAAATAATGAATACATTCATATATTCTTATGAAATAATATATCTACCGTTATTGAATTATTATTGTATAATTTTTATATATGCTATATCCTGCACATAGCAAGGTAGATCAAGACGATAAAGTGTCAAGACTACTAATGTTCATATTCACTAGAATTCGAGATTGATTGCTTAGTGAGCGGCAGAAGTTAACGCCGCACTATGCCGTACAAGAGTAATAAAAATAATTTATTCCCCCGGCTGGGAATCGAACCCACAACTGTCGCGTTTACAGATGCCACCGCGCCATGATCGTCCTTCGTATTATTATGTAAATCATTAGATAAATATTTTAAAGCCTTATTTTTTTTTAAAAGGACTATTTTATGATCACGGTTTAAAAAAAAGAGTATTTTAATAAATCATAAGTATAATTTAAATATTAATAGCTAATAACATCACTAATTCGTTCTAAACAATCACCACGTGTGTTTGTTGACATCAGTCAACTGTACTGTTCCGTCACTATACGTCACTGTCATCCGATCAGATTGACATTTGACGTTTATACTTATTAATCGTACCACGTGCGCGCGGTACAACCGACCGATCTAGACTGAGATGAGCAAGCTTCCCACATTTGGCAAATATACAAGGATAAAAAACTTCGTAAACACGAATATAAAAAATTCGAACGTCGTAGCCAAAATAAGGAGCTATTCAACTCCCAGCCTCGTTCTGTTCATCACAACATAAAACTGGCCAAATGTAAATACATATATACCACTAATTAAACATTTTTGACTGAAAAAATATTTCACGAGGCTTCTCTCATAAGATAGTATTTTCGCTGACATGCTATGAAAAAGGGACTGTAAAAGGAAATTGGAGCAGTTTTTGTGGGTATACGTCTAGAAAATGTCATAACCGCAGCTCCATTGGCCTACATGTGGTATACAGACTCTTAAGGCTGTATGATGAATGAAAGGCTAGGACGTTATTTACCCGGACCAATTTCGATGGTCAGGTCAAGCCGCTTCTAGTTTGTTATTTGAGAATTTGCCTTACTCGAAGTATCAAGTTATTTCGGCTTAAGAATACAGAATTAATTGAAACTTTGCTGAAACAGACTGAAGTCTGGGCTATTGACATTTAAAATATATCTACTTAGAAAGTGTTATTGTAATGTGAAAACAGTGATTTTCAACTACTACTGTTACTGTTTATCTTAAATTTTAAGGTAAAAATGTCAGAAGTATTTATATATGTTGATTTAAATTAAAAATGCCTTCTTTAATATCCGGCGATTATTGATTTTGAAGCACTCAAGAAAATGTTATATTAAGTAAAAATTGAATATGTCAATCAAATTTAAATTTATATGTGTAAATATAAGATTAAATTTCAGCTCAACTGCCATGAGAAAAAAGTTTATAAATTTCAGGATTTTATAAAGATTTTTTACTAACGTTTGCTTTATAAACAGCATTCTAATTATATCCTGAATTTAGTAAGGAACGCTTCACTAGTAGACGGCATTTTAATTACAAAAAAAAAATGCTTCATGCATATTTGGCACATAGCAGAGTAGGGAGAGGGAACCTAGGAACCTAGTGTTGAGACACATCATTCCTGTATCTATCAAATTATGGAGGCATTGCGTGTTGGATCTCGACTCCCCGTTTTGGTGACTCACCAGTGGGAATCAAACCCGCAACCGTTATATTTACAATCGCATTTATGTATCCCTGCGCCATGACGACCTCAAAATATATATGACCATAATAATTATTAAGTCTTAATTAATTACTATCTTGGTAGGTGAAAATATAAATTTGGTCAGTAGTTGATTTACGCCCTGCTGGTCTAGACTTGAAAACATTTCATTTTCGTAGTTAACATACCTACTTTATAATTTTTATATAATATTTTATTAAGTAGCCTCTAAGGGTCTCACGGTGAGACCTCGGTATAGTTGAAACGTATTTTTTAATTTTAAACAAAATTATAGTTGATGTAATATTTGCATGTAAACGCATCGGTTGTGGGTTTGATTTTGGATAGTGAATAAAAATACTCTCCGTTTTTTTTACAAAAAGCGTCTTAAAAATGGGCGGTGCGTGTATAACGATGTCATTACACTAGCGTAACACGAGATATAGCCAATGGTCTAACCAACGAGTATATTAAAGACGGAGCAAAATGGAGTAGGTTAAGCAGGAAGGCAGATCCTGGTAAACGCAGATATTAATACCAGGAAGAAGATACAAAAGTGAAGAAAGTCATGAATTTACTGGTAGGTCACTTAATATTATTACCACACAATTAAAAAATACTTATATTTAATTGTAATTTTACAATTACAATTAAATATAAGTATGTGTGGACAGTGTGTTTTGTTGTATAAATAAAAAAACTAAATATATAAATAAAAGAATTATCTATCTAATATATTTAAAATTTTTCACTTTATGCTGTATTAGATAAAGTTTTATGAGAATTATACTTATTTAGAAAACGTATAAAAATTTGAACGTAGCGGGACTCGAACCCGCGCCTCCTGGAAACCGACCAGGCGCTCTCACCACTGAGCCATACGTTCTCATCGAGCTACGTTGAAATTTTATACGCTTGTTACAACTTATTTATGTTGTTAGCATCTCTGTAGGGAGATTTGCTACGTTCAAATTTTTATACGTTTTCTAAATAAGTATTCTTCTTTCCTAAGTGTGGAATAACACTTTAAAAATGTTTTAAAAATATTTTATGAGAATTATTATGATTTCAGTGGCCAAAGGCATAATTGGTATTAAGTTATTAATAATTACAATACCGTCAAAACAAATATACATTTATTAAGAAAATCCATACTTAACGAAGTTGATTTACATAATTAGCAAACATTTTAAAATTAATATAGTGCCATCTAGCGTTAGCATATCAAATCATAAGAGAACTGTAAAAAACCTTAACTTAATTTTATTGTACAATTCAATAACGAAATATTCACGAATAAATATGTTTTTATTAATAATAATAATAATTTATTGCAACTAAATTTTGTCAATAAATTTTTATTCAAATTATATAATGTCCAAACAACTAGGTACATAAAAATCAGCTTCACGCTGTATCCCGCACACAGCAGGGTAGGCAGAGGGAAACTAGAGTAAGACACCTCGTTTCCCGTTTTCTGCCGAATTCTGGAGGCATTGTGTGTTAAGTGGTAGAACTCAACGCCGCGCTGTGCCTCAACACCAGAGCGAAGAAATGGAAATATAAATTACATTATAATTAACAACTAGGTCCATATGTAGGTATATTGTCCTTGAAAAGTCAAAAGTTAAAAGTCAAATGTTCACAATAAGACACAACCGTAACGACTCGCCGCGGGCAAGTGCTTGCTGTACACTATACAGGCTGTTCTAAGGACAGTATTCAAAACAAAAACCCACCCCCCCTTCATTGAGATGGATTTTCAACACACCACTCATCGTTATTGAACCAACCAATTTATGTTTTTATTCCTCAATGAAAAATTGAACCTGCTATGTATGCAATAGAGTTCATATCTAATTTTCTGTCAGATATAGGGGTCGTAAAATATTTCATATAGACAGTGAGTGTGTCTGAGTGCTGTATTTGAAAGTGTTACAGCAAAGCTAGTGTGGTTTCAATAATAGTAAATCGGAAATTATATTTTTTTATCTTCACGCTGTATCCCACATGACAGGGTAGGCAAAGGGAATTATGGGAACCCAGTATTAAGAGACTCCGTTTCTCACTCTCCACCGAATTTTTAAAGTGTTTTGTATTAAGTGACTAAGCTCAATACCGTGCTTTGCTTTCTGACCAGCGCAAGGAAAATATTAAATATGTAATTTCTTCGAGTAGGAATCGAACCGACAACCAGTCGCATTCATAGTCACACGATTGTGTCCCTGCGCCAAGACTAGTCCCGATACAATATATTCTGTTTGTTAATAAATAATACAAATATATTAAGAAGCAGATAAAGGAAAGCATTAGTAATTCATTTAATAACATTTACACCCTCATTATTATTTTTTGAAAATGACATTTCTAAGCTCACTTGGAATATCACAACTAATTCTTTAAAATACTAAAAAAAAAATAAGCCACACATCAAAATGTAAATACATTTTAATTTCAGTTTTATTTAGTTTAAATTTAACAATTTTGCATGTCGCCATAGATAATTAGATATTAAATAGTAATCTTAGGTAATAATACGTTCTTGAGGAAATAGCATAATTCTACAGGTAGGTCTAGCCTCTAGCGAAGGTTGAGATGAATTGAACTCAGCTAACGACTAAAATTTATCATGATATTACCATGACAACCAATAATTATAACCAGCTGGGCCTTTTTGCAGAATAAAATTTAATATTCTGTTGTAAACCATATTTTAAGTACGTAATGTTCATAAAGTATCCTGTTCTGTGCTATACAATAATTGTATTAAGTGGTCGCAATAAGCCTCAAGCGAAGTACAAGGTTTCGTTGATGGTATGTTGATGGTATGTTAACAACGACAAAACTATTAATAAAAAAATATATTTAACATATCAAAAATTTTATATGTTATATTAGATTTTTTTTATCAAATTGTATAGTCGTTATTTGAAAAAAAAGTAAAAGAATTTAAAAATATCCAATCATTATTTACGAAAGTTGACTTTTATATTTTATCTCAACGAACTAAAACAGTATTACTAAAGGCAGAGTTATGAATATAAATTATTAGAACACAAAATTAGAATAGTCTGTTGATCTACATTTCGAAATTAGTAACTATTCGGAATTCGTACCATATAGGTTTGAATACTATCTAGTTCAGAAGTTTGTGTATTAAATATTTGTTCAAAGTTAAATTAAATCAAATCAAATCAGCTTCACACTGTATCCCGCACACAGCAGGGTAGGTAGAGGAAACCTAGTGTTAAGATATTGCATTCACTTTCTGCCAAATTCTGGAGGCATTGCATGTTGAGTGGCAGAACTCAACAGACACTAAATGAAAGAGGAGATGAAATAAATATTTCATCTCCTCGAGTGGGGATCGAACCCACAACCAGTCGGTTTTACAGTCACACTTCGTGCCGCTGTGCCACGACTGGCCTCTCCTTCAAAGTTAAGGGACTATTAATCAATCTATTTACGTACATATCCATGTATGTAAGGTTGCGCATATTTCTTTCTTCAGATACATACTACCTAAGACGAATGTGGACGCTTGCGAAACTTGCAAAACTTTCAGTCAGGCTTCTCGAGGATTTATAAAAGTGGATCGCCAGGTTTCTCAATGGATGTAACATCAAGATCGCTGTTGAAGGTTTTTGCTCAGAATATATGTTTGTGAACGCTGGTGTCCCACAAGACTGCGTGTTGTCCCCTATACTGTTTCTTCTGCATATCAATGACATGTGAGACATGTTAGGGGATCCTTGCATTCATTGCTGTGTAGCCGTGCAGATCTTTCTCGGAAAAACTTTGACCAGATGAAAGGAATCTGGTTCAGTTCAACCTTCAGAAGATACAAGTTTACGTTAACGACTAAAAATAAAACAGTTTTTGAGGATACTCCTCTTAGATTTGTGAAGAACGGGTGAAGCACTTGTGTTCTCTACCGAATTTATCATCATATCATCAATGCCTTCGAATTTTCTAACCGTACATTACGTCACAAACTTAAATATTATTCTGACCATCTGGATGCGCTCTGTGGCACTCCACTACTGTGCAGTTTGGAACTTATTAATACAACTATGAAATGGCCTTTCTCTGGCACTGTTTCTGGGTCAATATGACATGGTTTCACAAAGCACCTCTATGTCCACTTTAAAGGCCGGCAACGCACCTGTAGATCCCCGGTATTACAGAGGGTCGTAGCCGGAGGTGATTACTTACCATCAGGTGATCTGTACGCTCATTTGTCTTGTCTTTTCCATAAAAACCTCGCTTCCCCGGACGGTCGGTACCTTACTATTTTCGTCATATTTTGCAACTATTGTAGTTAGAGCATTTAGTAATATCATATTTGCAGATCAGCATTGCTAACTTTATAACTAACTGCCACTCAACCCAACTTGGACTATCTGATAAAATGTAGAGTAAAATTGCTTAAAAGCCATTGTTGTGTTGTATTAAATCTTATGTTTAATAAAAGTTATACTTTTTTCACACTATAAAATTGAATCATGACTTGTTATTTTAATTTATTAATAAATCGATATTAACTTATTATCATATATTATAGATATTAACTTATTATTATATATATATCTTATTATAAATATATTATAGATATGTGATATTAAATTATACCCTCGAAGTAATGTTTACCTATTATTTATGATATCGAATTCTGTGCTATATCTTTAAAATGGGCAAAGTGTTAAAAATTTGGTAATAACTAATGTAAGTTTTTCCATATTTTTTTATAATTTCTATTAACTTTATTCCAATCCAAAAATATTCTTAAGCACAATATTTTTCCTAACAGTCAACAAAGTTAGAAGCCGTAAAGTGTACGATCTGATATATTATAAACGTGACCGAGTTGAAGAGCTACTAAACTTTACCTGCAACTAGGAACTTGAATAACCGAGAAGATGCAAACAACATTTGCAAAATTTTACTATTTGCATAATAATATATATATCCATTTTTGTAAGAGTATATTTTTTACTTCTTAGTAGTTCCTAGGAACCTAGTGCTAAGACACACCGTTCCTCATTTTTCTCTGAATTCTGGCGGCATTCCGTGTTGAGTGATGCAACTCAACGTCGTACTTGGCCTCGACACCAGGTCGAAGAAACGTAAATATCAAATATTTCATTCGGCTGAAAGTGGAGAACAGAGACCCACTAGGTTCCCTCTACCTCTAGGGTAGGTTACCCTGCTGTGTGCGGGATACATTTCACATAAACTCGATTCTTTCTGATCATCCAGCATTACATAAGAGATGTGTAAAAATACAAAAAAAAAGTTAAGATCAAATAATTTTCATCAAAACAAGAAGATACATATATACATACTTAAATTTTTTAAACACAGCCATTGTGGTTTTGATTTCAAAATTTTACTGATTTGGTAATAATATAAAATGTAGCTTTAATTTCTGTCACTCACTGCATTGTCTCGAAAATTAGACAAGAAGTAGGAAAAAGAGTGTTTTAACACTAAATCCCTACATCGTGCGAGGGGTAGAGGAATCTCTAGTATCGCTCTTGTGTATTAAAAAATCGTGTTATTCCATTTCTTATAGCAAATTATATTCCGAACTACTTAACTATTTAGTTGTATTTCACCAAAGTTATCCCAACTTAATCCTCAAATGTAATTAACAGTGATACAATGATCGATAACATCGTTCAAACAAGTAAGAAATTCTATTTGCAACTCAGTTCTTATCACGTAATTACATAAAGTAGTTGGTGGTAAAAGAAAAAAGATACTTCTCACCTACTACTTCTAGTTCTAACTCACTCTTAATAGAAAAGTTTCGAACTTGTAATGGATATTCGATCGATAAGTGAACGTTACCTGAACAGAACGGATTTTATAGTTGCAGTGAAATTAATTAAAACTATGTTGTTAGAGGGTAGAATTTTAAAATATATTTATTTAGCGTCACGCTGTATCCCGTATACAGGGTAGGTAGAGGGAACCTAGTGATACATGATAAGACACTCCATTCCTCACTTTTCGCCAAATTTCTTGAGTATTTGCGTGCGTTGCTTTCGCTTTGGTGCCAAAGCGAAGGAATGACAACATTCATAAATAATAATTGATTCCCCCGAGTAGGAATCAAACCCACGATCGTCGGCCTATAGTCACAGTCTTGTGCCACTGGCTGGATTGGACTGTCCTCATAAATTAATTAAAATTACGTTATTATGGGATAGAATCATAAAATAGATAAATTAAGATATAAAAACAAAAATTATAATAAAATTTTTAACATAGTTGAATTTAAACACGCGACTCTTGGAATCCATCCAAATGCTACAGCCAATTAAGCTATTCGTTCTTATCGCGATAGTCTTATCTTACGACTTTCGTTGTAACAACTTTACAATACACCAGTAGATTTTTGTAGTTGTGTTTAGTTTATATTGTTATTAAGAGATAATATGTGACTGTAAGCGAGACTGTTTGTGTTTTCGATCGATTTATTTAAAATTTTTTTTTTCATTTCTTCGCTCTGGTATAGAAGCAGAAGTTCAGCGTTGAGTTCCGCCACTCAACACACAGTCCTCTAGAATTCCGCGGAAAATGAGAAACACAGGGTCTTAACACTAGTTTCCCTACCCTGGTGTGAGTTTTTTTAATTTTTTTTATAATATAATATGACGTATATACACATAATAAAAGGTGAGCCACCTGTTATATCACATCATTAGAATTTGGCATCAACATCACATTATGGTACATACAATCAATTTGCTTGTAGTAATTACGATCGATAAATTGTCAGGCGATTTCAAAGCGATACAAAAATATATCACAATGCTTGAAATATATATTATCAAATTATCTAGATATGTATTAATATATAAATATTTTGAGTACTTTACTGACGTTTCCAATATTTGTGACCCTAATCAATGCCCTTATGCGGTTTCGTTCTATGTAATTTGGTTGCGGTCAGGCGAAATGCAGTAGAACATGATGCAGTGCACTTCTATTCTCTAATACGATTTTCAAAATAAATCATATAATATGAATAAAACCGGATTTCAAATAAAGTTTTATTAAATATTAAAAAAAAATATTGAAAAAAGTACTTACGTGAAACGCTCCTCTTATTAATGGCCCAGCCTGGCCAACGTATAGTGTTGATGCGGAATCGAATACCAATTCAAACGGGCTTCTCTTAACCGTCAAAGTGTCGAATTCTTGACAATTTAGATATAACGATATGTTTTGGGCGGTCACTTTTAGTGCAAAACGGCTCCATTTCTTAGCAAACGACGGTACAACAAATGAAGCTATGGTTTGGCTTAAGGCGTATACGTTAGCGTCTGTGTATAATAATGATATATTAGTAAGACCTGGACCCGATGGTATTAACTGAACACCCAGTTGGACTACGGTTTCCAAGGGATTGACGACGGAGAAGAGAAACCCGCCATCTTTGTTAGCAGGACGAACAGTTGCAGTTATCGAAAATTCTCCATACAGCTTCTCAGGCATAAAAAGACGATATGGTGATTTAATATCGGAGCCAGGCTTTAGCCCATAAGCTGGAAACCCATCCAGGCCCTCGTCGAAATACTGAGTTTTCGGATTGCTGAACGGCACCCCGATCGCGTGCAGCAAGTCGTATTCAGGAATATCTGGAAAACGATAAAATTATCTTTACTTTATGGGCACTTTACGTTTCTTTCCTTTTAGTTCTGTTTGTAGTGTGTTAATTTCTTAACTAGTTCACAGAAAATTTATTGTTACAACTAGGTCACGTTACAACTCTGTTTTATAGCGGTTTGTTTGTGCTTCGAACAATTTATTGGTCGTCGTTAAAAATTTAACAAAGTAACATTTATTTATAAAATACGAACGCTGTTTAATTATGATAAGCACTTTGAATGAGATTGTGTCTTTTTTATAAGATTTATAAAAAGCAATCGACGCAGTATTTATAGTTTTGCATAATAGTCGTAATACTTTATTTTACCGCAAGCTGGTTTTATACAATAGTCGATTCTTCTATAGTTAATAAAAAAATATTAGTTATTAGTATTTTTCTGTCATTGGAAATATTCACTATAAAATTTATAACGAAATTGGTGTCATTTACTTATTCATTACTTCAATATATTTTCTGGTTATATAATAATATGCTTTTTGTCGCCAACAAATTAGTTTGCGTGGATCGTAATTTTTTTGTTTTTGTCGCATGTTAAAAGAAATTCTCCGCATAATCAATACATAGGATAGTTATCGTTCATCTATAATTATGAAATTTGACAGGGGCACAAAGTGTGACTGTAAAATCTACTTATTGTGGGTTCGATCCCAAATGAAATATTTCGTCGTCGTTATTTTCATCAAGGTGTGTGGCGTTTAGTTCCGCCACTCAACACGAAATGCCTCCAAAACTCGGCGGAAAGTGGGGAACGAAATGTCTTAACCCTAGGTTGTCTATCCTAGTGTGCGTGGGATCCAATGTGAAACTGATTTGATTTGATTTTGAAAAGTTGTAATTATAAATAAAGGAACAAATACAGTGGAATGATATTTCGATGAATCCGTTTAAATCTAGTAATAATAAACAAAATTTAACAAGGAATTATTTTTTTTTATATGTACTAGTGCGTGTCATTTTTCAATAATTTCTCCATTAAATTCATATTTAAGAACATAAAAATAAGTACAAACTCCCTGTACATAAACACAACGTAAACCTTTTTCAGTGAATATTTTAATGTGTAGCTCGAATGACCACAAAATTCATATCAAATATTCATACATTGAATAAAAAAATACAATATACAAAAAAATATAAAAAGTGGACAACAGATAGTCGTTCGAAAAAAAAACCTTTTAGCAGACATCAAAAGCTTCTATTAGGTACTATTAGTCTAAATCAAAATTATTAATATAAGTGTATATTCTATTTAGATACTTTTTTTCTTCTTTTTTTTTCTTTTACAGGTTTATTGTATTTATTTACATATAGATTCTGGTAGATTAGTTTAGGCAATTTTATTACTATTTTAAATACTAACGACGAATATAAAACATTTCAAATATTTTTTGCTGCTGAGTCTACTAAACCCCTTAATCCATGGAGTTGAACACCTCGCACGTACTATTGTTTCTTTTGAACATGTGTATCGTACGAGGTTTTTTTTTTTCTTTTTGTGTAAAAATCTAAACTAAACTAGCTTTACGCTTTATCCCTAGCGGGGTAGTCAGAGGGAGCGGAGCGCCAAATACTACGGTCTCTACATGCCTCTTTTGCCTCGGCCTCTGTCATCAACCTCTTCATACATGACCTCCGCGGGGTCCTCATGCTTTTTATGTGACCTTCCTCCAGTATCTTTGACACTGTGTATTCGAAGGTCGACCGAGGTCTTTCCCTACCTCTCTTACCACTCAATTTTCCGTCATCAATCTTTTTTGCCATTCTTTCATCACTCATTCGTTCGACGTGCCCAAACCAGCTGAGCACGTTCTTCTTCATTCTCACCGTGACATCCTCGCTAATACCTACCATTCTGTGAACCTCTTCATTGCGGATTCGATCAGTTAAGCTGATTTTGCATATCCTACGAAAAGATCGCACCTCCAATGTACAATTTAAATTTATATTTTCATTTCTTCGCTTTGGTGTCGAGGCAAAGCGCGGCGTTGAATTACGCCACTCAGCATGCAATGCCTCCAGAATTCCGCGGAAAGTAGGAAATGGAGTGTTTTAATACTAGGTTCCCTCTGCCAACCCGCCAATGTGCGAGATACAGCGTAAAGCTGATTTTATATATTTTTATAATTTAATGAATATTGAGAATTGTGTTATATAATTGTATTATTTTGATTATTGTTGATAATAGATTTTAAAATCAATATTGATACAGTTCATCCAATATTGTGGTTGGTACAGATGAACAGATATATTTGATAGGGATAACATTTCTGTATTGCAGCGTAATTTAATATTTTAAAAATATTTTTTATATCTATTTCAACAAAGTTCGTTTAATTTAGAATATAAACAAGATAATCTTTTTATCGATATGTTATTATAGCTGCTATTTTATCTATAATTTTCGTAAATAATAGTAAAAATAAGTTGAGTTTTTGATAAAAAATTCTCAATCAATCCCACTGCAATAAGGGAATTGGCCTTGTGTTTTTGATAGCACATCAGTTGAAGTTGTCAATGACTACAGGTCAGTCTCATTTCTTCTCTACTCTCGGAGTCTCTCAAATTTCTATAAAAGGTCTCTTTAATGTTACCTAAGCGATCATTGCAGGAGTTTTGGCGTAGTGGGATAGCGTTAGACTACAAAAACAAAACTCTCTCTCTCTTTCTCTGCCAAACATAATATATATAAATAAGACAAGCGTAAAGGAAAAAAGAATTAAGTAGAAATACTAGAAATTGTGCAGTTGAATGTATATATATCACATTCCACATAAATAAACAAAAGCATTTGGTCGCACCTAAGGTAAAAGGAACAAAAAACCAAAACCATAGCGTATAGTCAGACACGTCCACCGCGTGACCGAGTAACAAAAATGCGTAAATATTTACTCATAATATCAAGATTATAATGTTAAACATTATAAAAAAAGTAGTGCCAAGTCACTTATTTTTCTAATATGGCGTGACTTATTTCCGTATTATTATGACACTATACACCTTTAATAATATACTAAGAGTCAAAAGATTGTCTTGATTTGTGTCACTTTTTATAATATTGAATCCAGCGTGGTGGATGCTGTCTAATTGAAAGTCATGGTTGTCAGTTCAAAACCAGTCAGGGGTAATATTAATATTAACATAATATAAACGTTTTTGCCGTTTGCTTAGAGAAAGTGTGAGATTGTATTGCCATCCATAGCGTAATATATTCTAATAGGATAATTAAGTAATTTATTATTATTAGAGGCCAGTCGTGGCGCTGTGGGCATAAAGTGTGTGTGTAAATCGACTGGTTGTGGGTTCGATCCCCACTCGAGGAGATGAAATATTTATTTACATTTATATTTTCATTTCTTCGCTCTGGTGTCGAGGGGAAAGCGCGGCGTTGAGTTCCGCCACTCAACACGCAATGCCTCAAAAAATTGGTGGAAAGTGGGGAACTGAGCGTCTTAACACTAGGTTCCCTCTGCCTACAATGCTGTGTGCGGGATACAGCGTGAAGCTGGAAAAAAGTAATTTGTTACAGAAATGTATATACATCGTTTTTTACTTTATTTTTTAGCTTCACGCTGTATCCCTTACAGAGCAGAGTAGGCAGAGGGAACCTGGGAAACTAGTATTATGACACTCTTTGCCGTGCTATAAAGACACGTCCGTTTCTTACTTTCCGCCGAATTCTCGAGATATTGCGTGTTGAGTGGCGGAATTCAACGCCGCGCTTTGCCTAGTTGCGCAAAGCGCAAAATTAAAATATTAAATATTTAATTTGCTGGAGTGGGAATCGAATCCGTAACTTATCGCACTTACAGTCGCATGCTTGTGCGCCTGCAAACTGTCGCCTGTGAAACGGTCTTAACACTAGGTTCCCTGGTACCCTATACCCTGCTATATATGCGTGAATCTAAAAATAATACTCTCGCTAATTTTATATAAAAGTAGTAGGCACATTCAAGTAGAATCGTTTTCATTTAAAAAGCCTGTACATAATAAACTTATTTCACCAAAAAATTTAAAGCTAAAATGTAGTATATTTTTGTAGACTTCAAATTCTCAATTCTCTCTTTCATTTTTATTATACGTTTCGCTGGCGTAAGCACGCACGTATATAATAACCGTTATGGTGGCAGTCGACAAATTCGAAGCTTACCACCCGCGGTCACTGTTTGTTTATTTTATAGTACTTTTATTATAACCGACCCGCCACGTCTAGTTTTTTTTTGTATGAATAAATCTTTATGGAACTAAAAATGGACAGTGGATTGTTGTAGACAATTTTTATATATAAAAAAATGTAAAATTTTCAGATCTTTATATGTGTACGAGGCCAGTCGTGGCGCAGGTGTGCAAGTATGCGACCGTAAACGCGGCAGGTTATGGGTTCGATTCCCACTCGAGGAAACGAAATATTTAATATCTTCATTTTCTCGCTCTGGTATCGAATCCAAGCGTGGCGTTGAGTTCCGCCAATCAACAGGCAATGCCAGTAGAAATGAGTGGAAATTGGGGAACGGAAGTGCCTTGATGACAAAAGAGCATCTTAACACTAGGTTCCCAGGTTCCTTTTGCTTACACTGCTATATGCGGCTCGTGCAATGTGAAGCCCTATTATACGTCTTGAGTTGTTTTTGTAGTTTCACGTATTTTTGTATTTCATTACGCCATACTTAATTCTTTTTTATATTTTCATATAAAGCGATTATTTTTAGTAAAGACTTTCCACCTAAACCTTTTTTAAAATAAAACCGTTAGTTTATTGGTATATTAAATGTTAATAAATTGAGTTATTAGTTGTTTATTGAGATTGCCTTGTGAGTATAATATAGGAAAGTTTTAAAAATTATATTAGGTAAAATTTTATTCATATTTTGTATTGAATAAACTCAAGCTAGAAGCCAGTCGTGGTGCAGCTGTACGAAGTGTGACTGTAAAACCGACTCGTTGTGGGTTCGATCCCCACTCGAGGAGATGAAATATTTACTCAAATCTATATTTCCATTTCTTCGCTCTGGTATCGAGGTTAAGCGCGGCGTTGAGTTCTGCCACTCAACACGCAATGCCTCCAGAATTCGGCAGAAAGTGGGGAATGGAGTGTCTTAACACTAGGTTCCCTCTGCCTACCCTGCTGTGTGCGGGATACAGCGTGAAGCTGATAAAAAAATAAAAAAGAATAAACTCAAAGGCGAGCCTATTACTGTGTTAAAACATGATCTAAATTAAACGTAATCAATATGACAGCTTGAGTGAAAATTTATATTACAACTTGTCGTCGCCCGCAACTTTGTTTTTGTGGACTTTGAGTTCTAAAATGATTTTTTTTTAGTTCCCGTAGGAATTTTGGGAAGTCTTCTTTTATTGCTTCCCTACACTCGCTAGCCTACCAAATATCACCATAAAAAAAATAACTTTCTTAGTCCAGTAGCTTCGTCAGTCACTCAATAACGGAAAAAAAATCAATTTTTTTTTTAACAAAAGTCAACGGTTAGTAAGATCTCTGGTTTTCACGATTATTACACATTTTAAATAAAATTATTTAACCGGATTATTATTTAGTATTATTACATTATTATTTAAGATTGTCACATTTTAAGAAACCGGACGTTTTTTTACGTTAAATCGTTTCATTTAAAAAGCCAACGTTTAGTTTACCTACAATACTAATATTTCAGCTATCACAAGTAGAGTCAACCTAAAAACACTTACCGTTCGCATATTTAGATCCAAAAAGTCCATCGTTGGCTGCGCAAATTGTACTTGACAGTACAATAACTAGCCACACGTATCTGTAAACAACAAAAGTAAATATTAAAAAAAAATCAGCTTCACGCTGTATCACACTGTGTGCTGTGCACACAGCAAAGTAGGCAGAGGGAACCTAGTGTTAAGACACTCCGTTCCCCACTTTCTGCCGGATTCTTTAGGCATTTCGTGTTGAATGGCAGAACTCAACGCCGCGCTGAGCCTTGACACCAGAGAGAAGAAATAGAAATATAAATTTAAGTAATTAATTCATCTCCTCGGGTGCGGATCGAGCCCACAACCAGTCGGTTTTACAGTCACACATTGTGCCGCTGCGCCACTACTGGCCTAAATATTAATATTTATATAAAATGTTCTTTAAGCAATTAGTACAGATATTAATAGGAATAATGATACAAATTGAATAATATTACAACTGCATTCTTTTGGCTTGCAAATATTTAGATATAAATATATTTTATATTATGCATTTATTAGAAGGTTATTGAAAAAAAATACTATTGGTGTTGTTTGTATGTTTGGTATTATATTAATTAAATAAAACGACAAAAAGAGAACGTCGTATCGCAGGGGCACAAGAGTGTGACTGTAAACTCGACGGTTGTGTGTTCGATTCTATTCGGAGGAAGTAAATATTTAATATTTTCATTTCCTCGTTCTAGTAACAAGGCAAAACTCGGCTTAGAGTTCCGCCACTCAACACACCATGCCTCTAGAATTCAGAGGAAAGTGGGAAACGTCTTAATGGGTAAATCAGTCCAGCAGCTAGTCTATCCAGACATATAAAAAGATAAATAAAAAAATGATTTACGCTTGCGGGATACCGCATAAAGGCAGAAGGACTCTTCGTTCCCTTCTTTCTACTCACTTTTTAAGACATTAGATGGTGAGTAGCGGAACCCCACGCCTATTCAATTATAGTAACATTGTTTTTTTACTATAATACAAAATAAAAATAATTCATTCCCCTGAGTGGACATCGAACCTACAACCATCACGATGTGCTGCTGTGCCACGACGGCCCAAATATAACTAAAATGATTCAGTATAAATTTACCTACAGTGTAAATATAAAATATATGCAATTAAAATGACTAGGTAAAGCTGTAATTACAAAGCTTTATAACTGTACAATCTAAATATGTTTAAGCTTTGAACGAATATAACTGCATAATTAATTTAAACGTGTGTAATTGAGTATATATATTGACTAATTCATTTAAAATAAATATTCATGATTTTTGAGTTTTAATCTTTTTTATTTTATATACTGAAACTTAAAAATTTGATTAGATTTCTTTGATAATAAAACATGTTTATCATTTTATTTTTCTGTCCAAAATTTATTCCTAAAACATATAGGATTTTGTAGCAGAATTTTAATTAAACATTTTGAAAATTCAATTTAAAACAAGTAGCGTTGAAACGAGAAAGAAAGCTGACAAATTGAAATAATCCACTGAAGATTCATTAAATACGAACTGTCGGCCAATTGAACGATGAATCCCCAATCAAATCCATTTACAAGTATACCGTGTACCGGGATGAAAGAAGTGCCGATCTGCAATTCAGATCGTATTCTGAATCGGAATCGTAGATATAGTGAGATTCCATTGATATGAATTGGTAAATGCCTATTGGACAGTAAAAGTTCGATTTTTAGGGTTTCGTAACTCAAAAGGATAAAACGTATACCTTATAGAATTACTTTTTTGTCTATCTGTCCGTCTGTTAAGATCATTTATAATCTAATAATATCAAATATTCAGTTCTGTAAACCTTTGAAGTACAGAAAAATGCCAAGCTTTTATGTTGTTTACATTCGCCTCGTAAGCAAAATTTGTACTTTCCTGTGAACGTACAGTTATGAAATTTGGCACTAAGTGAGAAAATAGAAAAGGAAAAAATCCGAAATGTAAAAAAACAATAGTACCAATTTATATTTGTAGTTCATTCTATACTGTACTAGTGACCCACTCGCGGCTTCGCCCGCGTACAACCTGTAATTCTTTTAATGTGCAGCATTTACCAACATTCAATAATTTTTCATAATTCTGAGAAAATGCAAGCAAGCACTAAGTGGCTGCTTGGGAAGATGTCATCGGCGGCAAGGGCGCTCCCTGCGGGAATTGATGCGCCCGAAACAGAGCGTTGAACTATTTTAATTTAACATTTTCTCGAAGAGTATACGTTCAATTTACATGCTTTAAAAGCCAAAGCTTGATTTCAAAATTTCCTTAAGTTTCCTTGTAAATTTCAATAGCGTTATCAAATAAAAAACGGTGAAATATCACCATGAAATTTCCAATTATTTTTTGTCACTATTTTTTTTATTACAGATAGATATATCTACTGTCTCGGATTTTATTTAAGAATTAATGGAACTAAATGTGTTTGTAGTACAATGTACTATTTCTGCAGCGCACGCGGTTAAAGCAATACGATGGCGTTCCTAAATATTATTATTTCGTTATTTAAGAATTTTAATTCCACTCCTGAAGTTAATATGACCAGAAGTTTCAGAGATCACACACACACATACCAAATTTTGTATATAAGTAAAAAGTAATTATTTTGAAAGCTGAGCAAGTCAATTTCAAGCAAATTGACTTGAATAATACTCCTTGTCATGAGGGCGAAGGTCGTGGGCTGAACTGGAGTTTTATGAAAGGAAATTAAGCAATAGCAGCGTAATAACTATGAATGAAGCTTAATCTCTATGAAAATAGCTGTTAAGAGAAATCGTCCATAATCTTTTACCGTTTTACTTCGATTTATGAATCTATATGTAAAACATGGAAGCATGTTTAAAATACAGAAGTCAGTTAAAATGTAATTTAGTTATCATTTTCTTATTTTTGTAGCTTCACGTATTCCATACATAGCAGGGTAGGCAGAGGACCCTAGTGCTTAGACACTTCGCTCTCGATTAAGACATCTGTTCTGCAATTTCCGCCGAATTCTTAAGGCATTGAGTGTTAGACGGCTGAACTCGCTTTTGTCTCATAACCAGAGTGATAAAATATGAAATATTGTCTTTATATATTGACTGTCCAAACACCATTTTTTTGTATTCAAACCAGTAGTTCTGGAGATTAATACGTTTAAACAAACATATTTTTCATTTGACTTTTCTAAAACGCGACAGTTTTCGATTCCCATTTGGAGAATGAGTTATTATGTCTTGAAATGGGGTAGAAAGTGAGGGACGGAGTATTCTGACAATAGGTTCCTTCTGTTTGTCCACTATATTTTTTTTCTTTAGCTTTCCTTGCATTTGGTGATTAATTAGATAGAACCTAGT
The DNA here is from genome assembly GCA_013421005.1 of Heliconius erato x Heliconius himera. Lineage (NCBI taxonomy): Eukaryota > Metazoa > Arthropoda > Insecta > Lepidoptera > Nymphalidae > Heliconius > Heliconius erato x Heliconius himera. Next base: position 12,305 of record JAATLQ010036333.1, on the reverse strand, counting down.
GATAAGACACTCAATTCACATGAAGCCACTGTTAACCGCACCCCATTTACAGTCGCACTCAACAAAATAACAGTAGAAAAAATATAAACATTCCTCTGAATACAATTTGAATTCATTACCATTGAATACAGATATTCACATTCTAATTGCATCAGGATGGAGATTTATAATATTTCTTAATAAGTATATTTATATTTTCGTACATTATGCAAGAAATATACATATATAGGTATGTATCTTGGTATTATTTACTAAGATTTAAATATGCCAAGGATCATTCATTTCCTTTTATGGTCATATCCTGTTTTACGATTGAGTGTGACAATTTTAATCCCATTTAAATTGATATTTTTTGTTCTTAAAAATTCCAATGTTTATTTATTATATAATTGCAAGTTGAGAAATATTTTACTACTTGTAATCTATTTGTATTGATATTTGAATATAACTGTGGTCTGTCATGTCGTAGGAATACAAACGAGCGACTGTAAATGCGATAGGTTGTGGGTTCGATCACCATTCGAGGAAAATAAATATTTAACACATTCGTCTTCTTTGAAGCAGTGTGAAAGCGTACATTTCCAGAATTCAACGGTAAGTGGTTAACGAAAGTGTCTTAGCAAAAAACGGAGTGTCTCAACAATACGTTATCAGGTTCCTTCTGCCTGGGTGCTATATACGTGTACAGCGTGAAGTTTAAAAAAAATATACCTTAATCTGTTTTTTTTCCATAGATTTGACTCGTTCGTAAAGTAAAGGCATACTTTATTAGTTTATCAACGGTATACTTTATTATAAAGTATTCTTTACTAATTCAAATAATTTATTTAATTTAGATGAAAATAATCAAAATTTTAAATGGAAACATATGCAAATAAATACAAAAAAAATCTTAACAATATCGACCAGATCGTCCATACCGACAATTAATTAAAGCGTACATCCCGTTTAGAAACAGTCGGTATTAATTGCGGCGGAACAAAAGTCATAAGTACCATCCATCAGCTGGTTGAGGGAGGTTTGACAGCGGCCTGTTTCATTTAGATGTCCAATAGTGTCGGTTTTGAAGTTTCGTACAATGTAAATAGAGGAATCAATCATCATCGGGAACCTTGTTGGGGTATTGAAGGGTATTGTTTGGTTTGATATGGTTTGTTTATATAGATAGATTTGAGGTCAGTCGTGGCGCAGGGGTGCATAGTGTGACTGTGTGCTGTAGGTTGTGGGTACGATTCCCACTCGATGATATGAAATATTTAGTATTTTTTTTGTTCGCTCTAATGTCGGGGAGAATGGGGAATTTGGTAGAAAATGGGGAATGGAGTGTCTTAACATTAGGTTCCCTCAGCCTACCCTGCTCTATGCGGGATAGCGTGAAGATAAAAAAGTATATATTATATGTTCCTAAGCTGTCTATCTAGTATTCTGTTATTTGATTTTTACCTTCTGTTAGTTAATTTGAGGCCGTCGTTGCTCAGGGTCCTAAGGTTGTGACTGAAACGCGATGGTTCTGGGTTCGATCCCTACTCGTGGGAATGAATTATTCCATATATTAATTCCGCCACTTAATACGCAATGCCTCGAAAAGTTCAGCGGAAAGTGTGGAACGATGTGTCTTATCGCTATGTTCCATCTGTGTACCCTGCTGTGTGCGAGATACAGCGTGAAGCTGATTGTTGCGTCACGAAGTACCAATTGAGCACTAATCACTTCGTCGATTTCATGTCTTTTTCACGAAAATACGAAAGAGGTACGATAAAAAATAGATAATATTACAAATAGGAGAATTCATAATAAAAAGAGATCCATTTAAAAAAAAACTATATAAAAATGTGCAAAAAGTTTAATAAGGAATTCAATATTAAAACATTCCGTTCTTTACTTTTCACTATGGAATTTACATTGTTTAGTGGTAGCGTCAACAATGATCCAACCGCACGGAGAAAAGAAAATGATTGTATTCAATAAATGTTTTGCTACTTTGAAAAGACGTAATTCAAAACTAATCACTTTGAGTATGTAATTTTTTTTTGTATATATTACAAGAAATATCTTGGCGCAGTGGGACGTTAGTTGTTTTTTCAAAACAGAAAAAATAGTAAAACAAAACAAAAATAATCTTACAAAAATTTCAAATGTTAACTTTTCAGAGGTTGCAAAGTATTATAAGCAATTAAAACCGAGCTATATCGGTTTAATAGTAATTAAAATTTCAAGAATTTTATTTAACAAATTCTACAAACTAAGCAAGCGCTAACAGCGTGTGTAATTTTAAGTACACAAATGAAAGCCGCAAACGCCGCATTCATTGTATTCCTAATTGATTCTACTTGAGCATTCTTTATATTACATTTTATTTGTTTTTATTTTTAACCGACTTTCATAAAAGGAGGAGGTTCCCAATTTAACTGTATTTTTCGTTAGGAAGTATCAGAATCTAAACGCAATCTGATTCAAATCAAAAGTTAAAAATATTAGATTTGATCAACGAAAAATAATTGTCATATTTTAGGCTGGTACGAGCAATTCGAGGCCGTCGAAGCGCAGGGACACATGCATGGGACTATAACGCGGCTGTTATGCGTTCGATTCCCACTCGGTGAAATTAATAATTCTTTTTTATATTTTTTCATTTTCTCGCTAATCAACATGCAATACGGAAGGCAGAAAGCGGAGAACGGCGTGTATTAACATTAGATTCCCTGCTATATACGGGAAACAGCGTGAAGCAAATGAAAATTAAATTAAAAAAATCTCTATCAGCCTTTTCATAGAGCAAAGACTAAATCCTTTCTCTAAACTTATTCAATAAGGAAGCAACGAAGTGCCTGGTCGCGGGGTTAACAGACAATTACTCATCTAAACAGAGTTGATTTTATTTATTAAGGGCAATTATAGGACATTTCTCAATAAAAACTCAACGTAAAATATATTAGGTGTCTGTACATTCGAATCTCGTGTAGTAGTTTTGATTTTTATTTAAATTTTCTGTTGGTACAGCTTTCTTTGCCACCTTACACAATTATTGAGTAGTGAAAAAATTATAAAAGATTTGGTTTCACGGTGTATCCTGCACATAGCAGCTTAGGCATAGGGAATATTATGGATATCTGATGTTTACACACTTTCGTTATCCACCTCACCCTACGCGACAGTTGTGAATTCGATTCTCACTCAGAGGTATCAAATATTTTGTTTTCATTTCCCCGATCTGGTAACAAGGGAAAGCTGCGTTAAGTATCTTATGTAGTATCCTTTCCCATCTTCTACCCATCACGGACCATGGGAAAAAGAACCCATACACAAAGTAGGTACTATATTGACAATACTAACATTTCTTTATTTTTTAGCTTCACGCACGTAGCAGTGTAGGCAGAGGGAACCTAGAAACCTAGTGCTAAGACTTAAGACTTCACTTCCTATTAAAATACTTCGATTGCCTGCTTTTCGCTGAAATCTCGAACCCACAACCGTCAAGTTTATAAGGATGTTCCCAAGTGCCACCGAGCTATGACCGCCTTATGAATCGATTATATTTCTATTTAAATTATTCTAAATATGCTGCTCTGTTAAAGCGTGAAAGTAAAAAAAAATATTTTTATATATATTTTTTATTATCTGAATATTTGCAAAACATATCGGAAAGGTATATCTTTGATCGGAAAATATTGACGTGACAATTTAAAAAATAAACATTTATTTTTCTACACTGTAAAATATTTTAATGACTCACAGCAACGCGAGCAAGCGGTTCAAGGCAACCAGAGGGAACCTAGAGTAAGAATTGGGCAAAAAGTGGGGAACGAAGTGCCCGTTCACCTCTAGCTCCCATACCTTTCACCCTGCCGTTGTGCCGTGCTGCTGTAATACAAGGACCTCAAAACATAATTGCTATACTTTAACTCGCCAAAATAAGCATTCGTTGGAGTGATGTTGCTTTTAATTCTCCCAATTTATTCCTTCTTCAATAAAAAGATAGATAAAAAAAGACAAAATACTTTAACTCTTAACCCACACAATCATGAAACCCAATACCTACACAAAACAAAGTCAGTCGCTTAACTATTTTAAGTTAAGACGATTTAATTTTTACTCACAGTTGACAGTAAACTATTAATCTGCATTAAGAAGAGAGCAAGCAACATTTAGTTTCTCAATAAATTAATTGTCATGTTCTGACTGTAATGAATACTGTGTTATAATCGCTTAGTGTCTTAGTTAGTTCAGGAATTTGAATGTGCAACCGAGACTGTTGACCTTGCGTTCAAATTGGTTAGCAGTCTATTTACACCTATTAATAATGTTTACTTGTTAAAGGGTATAATGTAAAGGAAATAATATGTATAATTATCCCGCATAGCAGGATAGGCAGAGGGAGTCTAGTGCTAAGACACTCTGATTCCCACTTCTTGTTGTTTGTCCCACACTTGTTCAAATATATGTATTAGCAATATATAAACCGTTGTAGCACAATGGTATAATGTTTGAAACTACACGTGACGGTTGTGGTGTCGATTGCCACTCGGTATAATGAAATTGTAACGAGGTAAAGCGCGGTGTTGACTTCCGCTACTCAACACGCAGTGCTTACTGAATTCGGCGGAAAGCCAATCACTACACTACACATATCATTCAAGTGATACAAACAATCAGTTTTTCATATTTACGTTATTTTTACTAAAAACACCGAAGAATGCATTATTAATTATCTATTTTCTTTTTAAGGCAACGTTTTCTTTCACAAGAGACTTACAAATATAAGCTTGTAAACATAATATGGATGGAATGCATAAAGGTCAATAGAATTAAGGTCGCAAACACCTAACGTAACGGTGTGAAACATAATATCATTAAAATCTAAATACAAAAGTATCAAAACTTTCACTTTCATACATTAATAATTCTTATGATTGTATTATAGTGTATTATATTATGACATAGGAGTCAAAATATGTCAAAAATATAAATGGTCATAATTTTTATCGTTTTCCATTGTGGTGGCGCAGTGGTACAGTGTCTTATTGTAGGCAATGTTGCAGGTTTAATTCCAATTTGGAGGAATCGATTATTTTCATCGCTTTACGCTGTGTTTTACGCATACCAGACTAGGGAGGGAACCTTCAAACCTTATGTTAAGACATTCCGTTCCTATTAAAACACTCCTGTTACTCACTTTCTATCGAATTCTCGAGGCATTATGTTAATTGGCGCAACTCAACACTGCGCTTTACTTCGTTACCAGAGCGAGACAATGATAATATTAAATATTTCATTAGTAGAGCGAGAAACAAACCCTCAACTTCCACCAGGTTGAGATTTACAGCAGCACGCTAGTTCTCCAGCGCCATTACTAATCTCAATACTCCTGAACCTTAATATTGTTTATCGTAATATAATATAATATTTAACTTAATATTATTGTCAAACACTTGAAATATTTTAGACGATAACAAATTTTTAGTACCTATCACTAGGTAAAAAGAAAAAATGCTGCATTTGGGATATTTACAAAATATATTTAGGTTTCTCCAGGTACATTTCGACACCTTCATGAATTATTGAAAACGATAAATTTCCCTTAAGACTCACAAAAAGAAAGTGTCACATTTATCGCTGGTTCCAGAAGGATAATATTATGTGAAAGAAAACAGTGGCTGCCATTTTTCACTAGGACTATGCATAACATTAATATAAATTTTATGGTATTCTGATAAGTTATGTTTTAACAATTTTAAGAATATTTATATTAGGTCGGTTTAGTTTTGAGGTAAATTATATTCGTACAAAATTCGGATTCAGATAGTTTTTTTTTAACAATTACTTACGTAGTTGGTGGTAATGATGGTTCAATTAGACTCTATTAATTATTGTTAAGGAAATAGAAAAATATGAGAATAATTATTTATAAGAAAATAGGGTTTTCATTAACTGTTGTAACAATTTTTCTATCTCTCTGCGTGTCTAAGACTAAGTTCAGATGCACGCGCGGTGACGCGCGCTGCCGCGCGATTCATCTGTTCCGATGACGGAGGCTTGTGCGCGGTAGTTTAGTCTATACAATCAAGAAGAATGGACGTGGAGGAGGATTTTTGCTTGAGGGTTTTATACCGCAAACTGCGAAGACGTCTGCCTTAAGCCTGTTTGTGACTTTTTATCCCACACTAAAACTAAGTTGGTTTTTCAATTAACTTAGGATGTCGATTGCCTTCTTTGACTTTTTGTACGCAGCAACATTGATTTGTTACAATCTTACACGCGCCGAGCCAACCGCGCGTCGCCGCGCGTTCATCTGAACTTAGGCTAAATCTTATCTAGTTAGATATTTGTTTTGAAAATAATAAGAAAGGTAGGTCGCCCAATGGGAATATCTATTGTCACATTTATTTATTACATTAAAAAAAACCTCATTGGAACAAAATCGACAATATAGACATAGACGTAAAAAAAAACAAAACAAAACAAAAAATCACTTTTGTTTAATAAAAAAAAATTCACCACAAACAATAAATTAATTTGACAAAAAAAATACGAATGTAAAAATGGAATTTTAAATCGAGTATAGTGTCAGAGCTGCAATCTTGCTCCGGATGACTGGTTCCACGATGAGCTTTATAATTTGTGCTATTTTCATGCAAATTAAGTGGAATACCGTAACAACGTCGTATAAAGCGTTGTCATTACACGCTGTCACTGGGAAATGGTTAAAATATTAAGCCCTCCTTTGATTTCCGGTCGCGCTCTGGACGGCAATTTGTAGAACCTATTACACAATTGCTACACAGTATCAAAGTGAATGTTTTCAATTTTTTTCTGTGGTGATATTGAAATATATCAATTCATTTATTATAATTAGTTTTTTTTATGTAAATATCAGCTTCACGATGTATCCCGCATCTAGAAGGAACGTTGTGTTAAGACACTCCGTTCCCCACTTCCCGTCGAGTTCAGGAGGCATTGCGTGTTGAGTGGTGGAGCTCAACGCCGCGCTTTGCCTCGATACCAGAGTGAAGAAATTAAAATATAAATGTAAATAAATATTCATTTCCTCTAGTGGGGATCGAACCCAAAACCAGTTAATTTTACAGTCACACTTTGTGCCCCTAATATATTTTTTTTTATGATTTATTGAATATGTATGTATTATTATTATATTACGGAATTTTTATTTTATTATAAATTCAATTTTTCTGTACTACTCAAGCAAGAAACAAGAGTTGTAATTAGTTAATAAAATGTATTTTTTGTTTAACTTCTCTACTATCTCACCATATAAAAAGTCTGTGTTATGTCAGTCCTTTCTATCTTTCTATCTTTTCCGTAGCCTTAGGCATTGCGTTTTCAGTGGCGAAAATCAATGCCGTGCTTTATCTTTTTATCAAAGCGAGGAAATGGAAATATTATTAATAGTATTTAATTCACACGAGTGCGAATCGAAGTCGCGACTACAGTCGCACTCTTGTGTCACTATGCCATGGCCGCCTAATAACGCCGTAACGCCGCCCATTGGCTTACGAAAGGGGAAAAAATAAAAATAATTACAATAAAATCTTCCACCCGAGTCAGGACCGAACTCATATTTATCGTGTTACGAGGAATTTTGCACCAAAACATTTTTTTAAAAGAAATAATAAAAAAAGAATTACAACTTCTTTATAAATCTACTCACGCATTGATATTTTAAAGAATATAGAGCCGACGCCCGACAAACAATATAATATGTGCGGTGCGTCTTTGATTTTTATCTAGATTTTGTGTTTGTAACAAAATGACGTCGTTTAAGCGCCCGTATCGAATGCTAATTGAATTTTAAAGTTTGTAAAAGTACTTAAAAGCTTCAATTATTCCGCATAAAAAAGCGTAAAAAGCTTCGGAACTTGTTTAATTTAAAACACTTTGACAGAGTTACTCATAAATATAAAATTTTGTCGGTATATTTTAAGAGATGATTGAATAGTAGGATTAATTAAATAATGTCATTTTTTATATTTTTTTAGCGTTACGCTGTATCACATAGCAGAGTAGAAGTAGGAGTGTCTTAACACAAGATTCTCAGGTTCCCTAAACCTGACAATCTAATGTTAAGACATTCGGTTCCCCTTTAAGAAGCTTTCCTTCTACACTTTTCGCAAAATTCTTGAGACATTGTGTTGCATAGCGGAACTCAACGCCGTCTTTGGCCTCGTTACCAGAGAGAGGTAATGAAAATATTTAATAATTAATACCTTCAAGTGTGAATCGACCTCACAACCGTCGTATTTACAGTCGCACGTTTGTGCCCCTGCGCCACGATGACCTCAATCTCTATTTTATATTTCTTTTTTTTTTCATTTGAACCTTGCACTTGAAGGTAAAGACAGCGAAACTGTAATTTCTTAAGTTTGTGTCCACTACTAGATTTAATCCTTGATTTTACTTTATTTAACTAGATCTTCACATATATCTTCACACCAAAAATAGCACTATTAAGAAAAATCTTACAGTCTGACTGTAAATGCGACGAATATGGGTTCAATTCCGTTCGGATGAATGAATTATTTTCATTTCCTCGCTTAAGTAAAAAAAATACAATACGCAGCGTTGCATATCGCCACTTGACACACAATGTTTTAAAAATTGTGTCAATGTCTTATATTAATAAGACATTGACAAGTTTCCTCTGCTAACCTAGAATAAAAAATCATTGAAGCAACATATTAAATTATTTATTTATCTGAATAAGCGGATTACGAGTTTCCATTTTTGGATAAACACATTTGTGACATGAGTGATAAATATAATACCATATTTAGTCTGTACGGTAGAGTTCGTGATGATGTTTTAATAATATCCTATTTTATCTCGATCTTGGTTAACTCTGCCAAGTGTCAAGTTCATACAATCAATCATAATGAATCATCGAATAAAAAAATATTTTTAAAAGTTATAAATAAGGATAAAGGCCAGTTGTGGCGCAGGGGCACAATGTGTGATTATAAATGCGACAGGTTGTAGGTTCAATTCCCACTCGAGAAAGTTAAATATTTCTGCGCTTTGCCTCCAGTGTCTGAAAGTAATTAGATTCCATCTGTCTACCCTGCTGTGTGCGGGATACAGCGTGACGCAATAAAAAAAAATTAGAGACATTGAGAAATTTGATAATATAGTGAGGCCAGTCGTGGCGCAGCGGCACGAGATGTGACTGCAAAACCGACTGGTTGTGGGTTCGATTCCCGCTCGAGGAGATGAAATATTTACTTAAATTTATATTTCCGTTTCTTCGCTCTGGTGTCGAGGTTAAGCGCGGCGTTGAGTTCTGCCACTCAACACGCAATGCCTCCAGAATTCGGCAGAAAGTGAGGAACGGAGTGTCTTAACACTAGGTTACCTCTGCCTACCCTGCCGTGTGCGGGATATAGCGTGAAGCTGATTTATTTTGATTTATGATTTTATTTATTCGTGATAAATTATTAATATTCTAAATCATAATTTACAATAATTAGATATTATTTTTTCTAAAAAAGGTAGGTTATATATTTTTCTAAATAAGGTTACGTAATAAGATAAAGCGCGATTGACTTGACTATAACATTTTTGGACACAATTTTTGGTTCTAATACGAAATTATGTATCTACGTCTTACACATTTCAAAAAAATTAAACAAACTACTGTTCCAACAGCTATATATAGACTTACCTCATGCTATATTTTATTTATTTATAAATATATCTGAATTATTACTTATAATGTAATCATTACACATTTCATAATATATCATATAGATCTAGGCCAATGTTGTATCTAGAAATTATTACTGTCTAAGGCTATACAGAGATTACTAAGAATTTTTTTTGTATTACAAACACGAGCATAATGTTAAATAATATGTTTCTGTCATACATTGGTATCCTATAATTTAATTTCCCATATATTAAATTGGATTTAATCTTATATTTTCGGTATTTGTGCTATTACAATAAACTTAATTCATGTATTACCATAGTAACTCCATGTAAGCTTTCGACCCAGTGACTCAATATATTTGTTAAACTTAGTAACAGGATTTGCATAACACGAGATAGATGACGAGTTGACACGAACTACAGGCACGTTCTGAACATAGAAAGTCACACTAATTGGCATACCTTATTCCTTGTTTAATTTTAGAGGCGGTACTGTTTATTTTGTATAAAAATAAATTTGTAAATAGACCATGCAGTCTTTAGTCAATATTATTGTTTCTTTAACCTCATGTCCTATATATAGTATGGTAGTGTCGAACCTAGTGGTAAGACCCTCCGTTTTCCACTTTCCGCTATCGAAAGTCAACGCTATCGTTAGTCTTGTTACCAGAGGCCAGTCGTAGCGCAGGGGCACAAAGTGTGACTGTAAAATCGAGTGGTTGTGGGTTTGATCTCCACTCGAGGAGATGAAATATTCACTTAAATTTATATTTCCATTTCTTCGCTCTGGTATCAGGGCAAAGCACTGCGTTGAGTTCTACCACTCAACACGCAATGCCTCCAGAATTCGGCATAAAGTGGGGAACGAAGTGTCTTAACACTAGCTGTGTGCGGGATACAGCGTGAAGCTGATAATATTTTCATTTCTTCGCTTTGGTATCAAGGTAAAAGCGCGGCGTTCAGTTCTGCCAATCAACACACAATGTATCACTAAATTCGAGGAAAAAGTGAACGAAGTGTCTTGACACTAGTTTCTCCCTGCTTACTTTGTTATCTGTATACGAAATGAAACTGAAAAAAAAATCTGTGTTGGTCACCTCAACTCAGTAATAAAGTTCTCCTATCCCATTAAGACCAGAGTTTTGTTTGAAGCAACTATAAATTAATATATACATTATTTTGACTCATTTCACCTTTGAACCTTTCATAAAAGCTTATTTAATAATTATGCAAAGTTAGCAATTTAAACATATTCATAGACTTCTCAATATTTCCTCAAATAGAAGCTTTATTCAAAACATAAGCTTTATGTGATTTAAGTAACAATTTAATCTATCCACTATCTTTGTCTCTTATCGTTTAATTAAAACGATTTAACCTCTTTGGTCAAAGTCGAGTAATGGCCAAAATATTTGTGATATGAAATACTGATCGAACTTTAGCTAGGATCTAACATTATTGGACATATTCTCTAGAAACTATGTAATCGTGATATTTGTTGAAGGCCTCGTTTGAGAGAAGCAAAAGCTGTGTGTATTCGCCAACAGAATCACAGAGAATTTGATGATTTATGTATATATTGATTCAATGATTGTGAGAAATAGGAACGTTGTGTAAAGTAGTTTGTTAGGTTAAATATGGGATTGTGGGTTAAATCACTTAAAAACAATGACTTCCCCAACCAAAGGCGTATTCTTTACAAGTATCACAGTGAGGCCAGTCGTGGCGCAGGGGCGCAAAGTGTGACTGTAAAATCGACTGGTTGTGGGTTCGATCCCCACTCGAGGAGATGGAATATTTACTTAAATTTCCATTTTTTCGCTCTGGTGTCGAGGTTAAGCGCGGCGTTGAGTTCTGCCACTCAACACGCAATGCCTCCAATATTCGGCAGAAAGTGGGGATCTAATCCCCACACGAGGAAGTGAAATATTTATTTACATTTATATTTTCATCTCTTCGCTCTGGTGTCGGGGCAAAGGGCGGCGCTGAGTTCCGCCACTCAACACGCAATGCCTCTAGAACTCAGCGGAAGGTGGGGGGAGGAACGGAGTGTCTTAATACTAGGTTTCCTCTGCCTACCCTGCTGTGTGCGGGATACAGCTTGAAGCTGATTTTATCACAGTGAAATCGACTGCTTATATTGATTTAATCATTATGTGAGGTAGTTTGACAGGTTCAATATGGAAAAATACTAGGCTGTATCGTGGGTTCACATTTGGTTCAGCAAAGTGCACTATAAGGTTTGCTAACCAACAAATGTTAGGATAATTGTTCGAAAAGTAGAGAATGGAGTGACGGATCACATCTTCTTCTCTTCTAACCCTACCCAAAAGAAGATACAACTGAAGATATAAAAAAAATCACATTACCACTAACTGGAACTACTATAGCAATCAGTTAACAACCCGAAACGGTACCCAAACTATCAATTATATCTCCATCAATTACAGTTATCTATTACAAACTTGATATATTTAAATGAAACAAGATGCTATTTGATTTACAGGTACGTAGGGTCTTATCAGTTAAATGATAACGTTTGATAGCCCATAAATCAGTATTTAACTGTATGAATCGACATATCTACTTGTAATCTTGCCCCAATAGACCCGTAGTACGGATCCGCAATCTGTATTCGCGTCACG
>JAATLQ010036332.1:0-37295 GCA_013421005.1 Heliconius erato x Heliconius himera | reverse complement strand
TTCGGACGCGCTACATCCCGCCTGGGGAGCATAGGCACTGATTAAGTTTGTGGTAACGCCCTCAATCAGTACCTTTACTCGCATCAAGCGGTCGCAGCGACGGTCAACTTCAAGGAGCCCATTCTGAAGCTCTTCAGAAAGCACTACCGCCACACCGTTTCTACCGGAAGGTGACCCAGTGTATATAAGCCGGTAACCCTGTCCGATGTTACGGGACTTATTACCCTTCCAGCGAGTTTGATGGAGGAAAGCACACTGGACCCGACGTCTCATTAGTACATCTGCGAGTTCCCTGCATCGTCCGGTTAGAGAGCCAATATTCCACGTTGCAAAGCGGAGTTTCCGTCTGGGTACTTGCGTCTTTAGCCGTGCCCGTACTTGACACGGTAGCCCTTGCCCACTTGTCGCAGGTGTAGGGCGATGTGCCTGCGCGTCGTTTTGCGGCGACGCCCTAGTCGTACCCAGTCTAATCTTTGTTCGTTCCATGTTATGGCGAGTTATGGTTTTTAGTGGAGCGATTGCCATCTGACCTCCAAAACCCCTTTGTGGGGAGAAACCGGGGGGAGAAAGATAGGACAGATAGAAAAAGGGGAAGGATGGGTAGAGGGAGAGGGTAGGAAAAGGAGAGGATTAAAAGAAGGGGACACCACTTTTATGGACTGGACGGAGGTTATAACAAGTGGTGGCTCGAGGATCCGGGGTCGCGTACCCGTATGCCCAAGAGCAAATATCGGACAGATATTAGTCAGGACACCCTCTGAATGAACTTCTAATATTTAACATCTATTATATATATTATATGTACATATATGTGAAAATATGTATATACATACTTCTTTTACAAGAGAAAATAAAATAACTAATTCCCCCGAGTACGAATCGAACCCACATCGGTCGCTTTCACAGTCGGACGCTGTGCTGCACCACGACTTTTTCATCATTTATAGTACACAAAGCGAAGTATTTACTTACATTGTAGTATTGTATTACGTTATAAATTACAAAATTTCAAACGACATGTAACAAAATGAACTTATTATTCGCCAAAGCTGCCGTTTTGTCCTCATAATAATGCAATAATCATTTCGAAACCGTACGAGCCCAAACAAATCTTGTCACCTATTAGGGTTGCCAGTTTAGAGAAAAAAAATTTTTGCTTCTCGCTTTACCCCGCATATAGACCTCGGTATCTAGTGTTAAGACACTCTATTCCTATTATGACACATCCAATCGCCATTTTCCAAATTTTGAAGGCATTGTGCGTTGAGTAGCGAAACTCAACACTGCGCGCCCTTTTGTTTATTTACTAAAGCGAGGTAATAAAAATATTAAATATTATTAATTATTATTAATTTCCTTGAGTGGGAATCAAATTCACAACCTATCACGCTCGTGCTCCACAACTGGTCTCGCATTATGATTTTTTTTAATGCGTTACATGCTACGTACGTTACATATTCTATCAAAAAATCATTTTTTTATATATTTAATTTAGACTTCGTGATAAAGATAGCACTGGAATTCAATATTGAATATTTTATTATGAAAAGTAAAATTAATCAAAATAAGTGTAAAAAATGTAATTTTACGCTAATTCGGTATACAATGATAAAGTGATGAAGTGTTAATTTCCTTTTAGCATTCAGTAATTGATTGTTATGAAATAGATAAATAATTTACGTTTACTATAAAAAAGTACGATTATAAATTTAAATTATTTTGTAACAAAAAATAAGTATTTAAGATTATAAATTATTAAATTACTTCATTTATTTTTTGAATTAACACATTAAAAATGTTAAAAATTTTATTATATTTATGCATCAAGCTCATTTAACATTATAGGCTCAACTTGCAACCAGAAATAACTATCGCAGTTCTCCAGTTTCTATACATTAACTACATTTGAGACTAGTCGTGGTTTCCGTTATATCATCAAGGACAGCGTTGTAAACTTAATTTCTTTTATTGCTAGCTCAATATATTTTTCCACTATTGTATAGTGATAGTGCCAACTTTTTCTTTCACCTTTAATAAATCAAATCCAAAAGTAAACACAAAAATTATAGATACAAGAGGTGGCTGGTTGTCAAAAAACAATATCAACAAATGCTTTTAAAAATTATAATAAATATATATATTTTTTAAATAAAATATTACATGACAACCCTACCAAAAAAATATAACTATCATACAACAAACCTAATATCATTTCGTAAATACACGTCCATGTCGGCTTCAAAGCCGGTAAAGGGTAGTTTCTTATAAAATGAAAGACGTATTTCGTTATAAGAGATTGTTTCCTAACAATGGTTATTAATAGTAAGACTTGGGTCGTGATAGAATGCGCTTGCGCTCTTTGTAGTGATGGGAGTTCAGGAAATAAATATTTTGTAGGAAAGAGAGAGAGAGAGAGAGAGAGAGAACTTGAAGAAATAAATGTTTTTTTAAATAGTTTTAATAGAATTATATAGATAACTAGTATTTGTTTGTGATTTAGTATAATAAAAACATATAATAGTCTTCGTCAGTAAATGGAATATTCAACATGAAAAAAATCAGTTTGAACAAGTTCCTGAGATTAACGCGTTACAATAAATAAACTTTGCAGCTTTGTAATACCAGTAGTTACTCTATAAGATCATAATTACTAAGGTTAGAAGTATTTATTTTAAAATTTATACAACAACATGTGCTGTTTACAAATTTATATACTTATTTTTTATACTTAATCAAATTTGTCATTACTTACGGAGTAGCTAGTTAAAGCCTAGTATTAAGACTCTCTGCTCTCCACATTTACAATATAAAACATAGCAAACAATGTAACAACACTAAACAACATTGATATGCATCTCACGATCTAAACAAGCCATTCACCACGACGGCTTGCTTGTACGCCACAAGCACGACACTCCACGGTGTTGCTTTTGTGTGTTTGAATTACGATAGGAAAAAAATATTATAATAATAAAGTTCACGTTCAAGATATATTGAAGATAGCATTGAAGAATCATTTTTTAGCTTTATGTTGTATCTCGTATATAGTACGGTAGGCAGAGGGAATCTAGTGTATTTTTAATATTTCTTAACTAAATACTATATACACGTGGTCCGTACCTTTTTTCATATATGTATGTAT
This sequence comes from Heliconius erato x Heliconius himera, assembly GCA_013421005.1. Lineage (NCBI taxonomy): Eukaryota > Metazoa > Arthropoda > Insecta > Lepidoptera > Nymphalidae > Heliconius > Heliconius erato x Heliconius himera. Next base: position 34,153 of record JAATLQ010036332.1, on the reverse strand, counting down.
GTTATATTTTTTTTATCAGCTTCACGCTGTATCCCGCACACAATAGAGTAGGCAGAGGGAAGCTAGTGTTAAGACACTCCGGTCCCCACTTTCCGCCACATTCTGGAGGCATTGCGTGTTGAGTGGCGAAACTCAACGCCGTGCTTTGCCTCGACACCAGAGCGAAGAAATTTAAAATATAAATGTAAATAAATATTTCATTTCCTCGAGTGGGGATCGAACCCACAACCAGTCGGTTTTACAGTCACATTTCGTGCCGCTGCGGCACGCTGGTTCGTACCTTTTTTCTTATATGTATATATGTTATAACTTGTAGTATCTACTTGTCTTAGAGTCCAGGTGTTTGAATTACCCTTTTTACCTATTTATATTAATGTTATTTTAATACGTAACGGGAATTACATTTTTTATATAACAATATAATCCTTGTATTTATATTGTTGTTCAAGACACTCCGTTCCTCACTTTCCACTCAATTTTCGAGACATTACACGTTGACTGGTGGAACTCAACGCTTTGTCTAGTTTCCAGAGAAATTAAAATAATTTTAATGAAATTGTCCCGAGTGAAAAGGATCATTATTTCATATATCAACTAATACTTTAAAGTTAAAAGTTAAAAAGTTTAAAGATCAAGTTTATGTTACAGTTATATAATCTATAGGTAGGTATATCACCATAAGGATAGAAAAAATCATTTTAGAATATGTATGAAAATTTAAGATATTGAAAGTGTCTATTAATTTTTCATAGATTTATTATATATATTTCATAGCATTACTTTTTATCGCTAGAAAATATCTCATCACAAAATTAAAAATCACTGTGGCAAAGCTGCGAACAGAAACAAAAAGGGAATAAAAAGTATTCTTCCATATCTTAAAATAGAACCTAATACGATTGAATTACACCACGGTGCCAAAGATGTCAAGAAATAATTAGTAAAACAACATCATCACAGACCTTAGCTATCAAAAAACAAAGCAACCGCTGCGCAGCTGCCGCTGTCGGTGTCCACAGCGCGCCCTTTCATAGAGTGGTGATGCAAGCCAAGGCCTTAGAAACCTTTACACTACGGGTCGCTGAGGTGATCGTACTGTCGAAATAAGGCAGTTGTTGAGACAAATTTAGCTTATATTTGTAGAAACTGGGTGATTTAAATTTGTTATGGTGGAAAGTGGGGGACGAAGCCTGCTCCAGCCCATGCTGTTTGCGGAATACAGCATAAAGCTGATTTTTGTTGTTAACTTTGTTTTATACTATTTGTTATTTATTTCAGGCCAATATGGTGCAGCGGTACAGCATCAGCTTATAAACGCAACGGTTGTGGGTTTGATGTTCACTCAGAGCAAATAATATTTTTTGTTTCCCCACTCAAAATGGAACGTCTCGTAAATGTGGCGGTGCGTGGGGAATGAAGAGTCTTAACATTAGATATTTACACGAAAGTAATAAAAATATTAATTATCTGTGTATGTTTACGCTTTTTTTATATGACGAGTGAAAACTAAAAAAAGAGTTGAAGTAGGAACAGATAATGAGGACCTGGTGAGAAGACACTATGTTGCCATTAAGACACTTCCCTTGACCACATCCGCCGAATTCTAGGGACATTGCGTATTGAGTAAAACTCAACGCCGCCCTTTGCCTCCATATCAAAGCGAATTCCCCCGAATAGGAATCGAAATCACAAACGTCGCGTTTACAATCACACCCTTGTGCCACTGGGCCACGACAGGCTCACAACGTTCTATACTTTTCACAGCAATTCAAGACATTGCTTGTTGGGTGGCGAAAACCAATATCAAGCTTTTGGCAAACCAGAGCGGAGACATAAATATAAGTCACTCCCTCGAGTGAGGATCGAACTTACAGCTATCGCGATTACAGTCACAAGGTGTCCCACTCCGCCACGATAGCCTAATCTGAATGCGGAGAAGGTAAATTTATATAATACCATCTTTTCTTCGATTCTTCTATAGGCAAATACCTAGTGTTAATAATATAAATTTACAAAATGCTATAAAACACTTTTATGAACTATTGTATGGTAAGTTCTTTTGTTCGAGCGTGTTCTCTCATACATTGTTCGATGAAATATATTGATTTTAAGTATTTTTGGTGTTTCTTTTTATTAATTCTATATAAGTTGTGCTCCAGTGTAATAGAGTTTGACAATAAGCGGGATGGTCGTGGATGCGATTCACACTAAGAAAAATGAATATATTTAAAATTATTTTTATTTCCACGTCCTGGCGAGGCAAAGTGCATCGATAAATTCCGGCAGTCAATATCAACTTTAGTGTTAACACACTCCATTTCCCTCTTTTCGTACTATTTTTGAGATATTGCGAGTTGAGAACTGCGTTTTGCCTCGTTAGCAGAGCGAAAAAATGAATATATTAAATAATATTTCAATACCACGATTGGGAATCGAACCCACAACCTATCGTGTTTACAACTACACACTTGTGCACCTGCGCCACGACTGGCCTCAAATACCTGCTTAATAAAAATATAGTAATAATATAACTAACTATAGTACCACAGATCCACTAACTGTTCTTTGATCATAATTAGAATAATTATTGTTTCAAACAATTAATTAAATACCGAATATATACTTGTTATTTTCTCTACTAATAGTTCGAAGTTATACAGCTCTAATATACTGTTCGCATGTCATTAAAAATAATAAGTTTTTATATAGATACATCGCACATTATAATGAAGATTTAATGTTATAAAGCAATACACTTATACTTGTATGGTATTAAAGGATTTAAAGTTATTATTAATTTTTGAGGCCAGTTGTGGCGCAGCGGCACGAAGTGTGACTGTAAAACCGGCTGGTTGTGGATTCGATCCCCACTCCAGGAGATGAAATATTTGCTTAAATTTATACTTCCATTTCTTCGCTCTGGTGTCAACGGTGTCAAAGTGGGGAACGGAGTGTCTTAATTCTAGGTTCCGTTTGCCTACTCTGCTGCGTGCGGGATACAGCGTGAAGGTGAAAAAAAATTAAACCGTATCAATCAAACAGTATCTTTTTTATAAAATGTATAAAACTCCAGAACTCGGCGGAAAGTGGGAAACGGAATGTCTTAACGCTAGGTTCCCTCTGCCTACCCTGATGTGTGCGGGGTACAGCGTGAAGCTGATTTGTACAATAATTTGAATGTTACGGGACTCGAATCCATGCATCTTGGACACGTCTGAGCGAGGACAAGAAAATATTAAATATTACATTTCTACAAGAGGGAATCTATTCCACGACCTGTTACAATCGCGTTCACAGTCTCTAGCTTGAGCTCCTTCGCCACGATTAAAAATTTCAAAAACACATAAAGCATTTTTTTTCTAATACTTTTCATTCAAAACATGTGCACAGTTATAAAACCACTAATATAAACTCCGTATGTTTGACCACAAAAGAACCAAATCAGGTGACAGTAGATTTGGTGGTCAGAAATGATGTTGAAAGAGGTATGTCTATTACTCGCGTGCAGCACAAAGTATAATATTTCATATTCGGTTGCTATTACACAGACACTTTAATAACACTAATTTGGAAACAATGTTCAACTTGTATAAGTACAAAAACCAGCCAATTGCGAGTCGGACTCGCGCATGAATGGTTCCGTATCGTTAATATCTTTATAGATGGCACGGAACGGAATACGTCGTGCGCCATTTACATATATTTTCTGTTTTTTTAGTATTTCTTGTTAAAATATTGTTTGTGTAAAATGTTAGTCTATCTATCATGATTCATGAAATGCAGCCTGGTGACAGACAGACGAACGTACAGTGCAGTTTAGTAATAGATTCTCGTTTCACCCTTAGGTTACGGAACTGTAAAAAGGACCAATATTAATGTTATTATAAATTAATAACTGTGTACATTAACGTCAGATTAACGCGACGATTCCATTCCTGCTTGGAAAAATTTTTTTTCATCTCTGTGCGGTGACAAGACAAAGCGCGGTGATTATAACCGCTCCCGATACGCAATGTCTCGAAAATTACATGGTGCATGGAAAACGGAATGTTTTATCACTATATCGCTTAAAAAAGATTATTAAATTTAAAAGTCATATTTTTAAATTTAAAAGGCTTTGCCGACTATGTAATAGAGCCCCGTATATTGTTATCTCTTATCTAGAGCAATTCAAGCTTAAATCTTTTGCCCAAAGTTATATAGTACTTACTACATATAAAAATATTAAAATTTCTTAATACGTATAAGTTATTTAAAAAAAGATCAAATTTTTTTTGCACTAAAATGTGAATTAAAAATCTTAAGTAACACATTTACCCTTCAACATATCCTTCTTACTTCACACTACACGCGATACATTAATCATAGTAAATTACACATTTATACATAGTATGATAGATTATTAACAATTTTGTTGTTACTTATCAATATATAATATTATCAGATGCTTTATATTCTTTATTTTTTTTATATTATAAAAAAATCTGCTTCACGCTCTATCCCGCACACAGCAGGGTAGGCAGAGGAAATCTAGTGTTAAGACACTTCGTTCCCCATTTCCCACCGAGTTCTGACATTACGTGTTGAGTGGCGAAACTCAACGCCGCGCTTTGCCTCGACACCAGAACGAAGAAATGAAAATATAAATAATATATTTCATATAGCAGAGTAGAGATAATCCAGTGTTACGACACTACATTTTCCAGTTTCCGCCCAAATTTTAAAGCATTTAAAGTCATAAATCAACGCTATGTTGTTTGTTAATCAACGCTATTTTTAGTTTCATCCATATTATTTTACCGTTACAAATAAAAAAAATATAAAAAAAATATGCAAAAGACGTAACTTGTTTAAATAATTAAACAAAAATTCTGAACCCACACTTTTAAGATTCTGTCAAAGTGATATCCCACTAAGCCATACGCTAACAAACCATACACAACAAGCAAAAGAATAAAGAATCAGACAACGAGGTCACCTATTAATCATAAACAAAAAACCTTTCCATTTGAGTCATACATTTACATCTTCAAAAGACATACAAAGAAACTGAGCGTCTTATTGAATTAGTGTTTTCGAGACAATGGGTAGCTATCTCTATTTAAATATTTAAAATGTAACAACTACTACAATGTTTATATAGTGAATAAATAAAGGTTTGTGACTTTATGTATAAATGGAGATTTTACTTGCGTTATAACTATGAATTGTACACATGACACCTGACATCGATCTTGAGATACCGTTTTCATTCTAAATCACATATCTATGAATGAAAACGGCATCTCAAGATCAATATTAGACTTGAGTGTGATTTATAAATATGGACCTAAGTGTTCGAGGTAGCTGACCATTGGTACAATGGGTTACATCGAAACGGTTTAAATTATTTAATTTGACATATAATAAATAGCCTATATAGATTAGAGAAATTAATTTAATGTCTTTTACTAAAGGCGAATAATTCATTTATTTTACATTGCCCCGAGTAAGAATCGAACCCACAACCGTCGCGTTAATATTTATTATCTAACTCCATGTGAATCATATCGCTGATACCAAATAAGGGAACAATGATCTATTCCAACGTAACGAACTAAGAAGATCTAAGAAGTAATTGCAGCACGTCCACGCTCCGCTGACCCCAAATTACGATACGATTTTCACTTTTGTTTAACATTCAGGGAAAGTCTAAGAAAACAACTTCTGGGCTTTTTATTAACGAAAATATTGTGTTTGTATTGTAAATGTATGGAGATTGCTTATCTTAATACGTAATTACTTTCGCTTCGTTGTGGCTGTTTAAATAATTTAAACACCGTTATATGAGGCCGTAGTGGCGCAGTGACTAGTGACTACATGCGACGGTTGTGGGTTCGATTCGATTTCCATATGAGGGAGTAACTCCGCAATTGAGCACTGTCTCTTCATGTATCTTCATCCTCTTTTGCACAATACCCGGGAAAAAACATAAAGCTAAATATTTATTTTATTAATTAATTCGACATATATTCAGATTTTTTTTTAACCGACTTCTATAAGCAAAGGAGGTTATCAGTTCGATTGTATTTTTTTATGTTTGTTACCTCAGATCTTTGAACTGGGTGAACCGATTTTGACAATTATTTTTTTTATTTGAAAACTGGTACTTCCCTTGTGGTCCCATTTTAATTTGGTCCATTTCTGATAATGTTATCCATGAGGACATTACATCTTAACTTTGCATTCAGTATGCGCGCTTCAAATGGATGAATAACTCGATATCAATCCAAGCGATTTCCATTATTCTTTTTTTTCTTTGTAAGGATAACTTCAAGGGTAGTTTGATGAAAGTTGAAGTCGGTTTTTTTTTGTTAAAAAATATTCTTTTCTATGTTATTGTTTATTTTTCGAAATTTTCATATTAATTCCAAATATCTATCCTACTATAAAACCAAGCTTAGCGATGCCTAAGAGACCATTCCAGATATTGCACGTTAAGTTAAGAAACTCAATCCCACTTTTTAAGTCTAAAGTATAAATGAAAATACATAATTTCCTCAAGTGGGTTATAACTTAATAAAAATCCACAACCACGACGTTTACAGATAAGCTGTTTTATATTAATATCATATATTTAAAATTATTAGGAAATTTGATTTGGAAACCTGACCAATCTATTGTATATTGACGTAGTACGTGACGCGATGTAAACAGACATTGTAAACTGACACCTATAAAAACGCCCCTATATTGGTGTCTATTCAATAATTTTACAAATAATACGTAATCAAATTGAATCGGCTTCACGCCGTATCCCGCACACTGCAGGGTAGGCAAAGGGAACCTAGTGTTAAGACACTCCGTTTCCCACTTTCTGTCGAATTCTGGAAGCATTGCGTGTTAAGTGGCAGAATTCAACGCCGCGTTTGTCCTCGACGCCAGAGCGAAGAAATGGAAATATAAATTTAAGTAAATATCTCATCTACTCGAGTGGGGATCAAACCCACAACCAGTTGGTTTTACAGTCAAACTTTGTGCCCCTGCGCCACAACTGGCCTCACATAATACGATTAATTATAATACAATTAATTATAATTTTGAGGCCAGTCGTGGCGCAAGCATGCGACCGTAAGCCTGTCAGGTTGTGGGGAATTTTACGTTTTACGTCACGCAGTCCACGTAAACGCAGTTGCAGGCTATTATGTTGTATTTAAAAAATATATTTTTACGATCGGGAGTCGATCGTACTACAATACTCCTTACATATACTATATTTCTCGCCTACTAATATACAATTAGTAATTATTTCGTTTGTAAAGTATATTAAAAGCTTTTCACTTCTTCTCAGCAAATATCTTTAGTTTTAAAACTATTAAACTCATTTATTTAAACTACTAATATAAAAAGGTTTGCTACCTACTATAATATATGTACCTATATCCCTAGCCATGTATTTACTAGGAAGTATTGTCTTACACTAGGTTTCCTCCGTCTGTATATGCTTTAAAATAAACCTAAGATATTTTTAATAAAAAAAAATAAAAATCAGCTTCACGCTGTATCCCCCACACAGCAGGGTAGGCAGAGGGAACCTAGTGTTAAGATACTCCGTTCCCCACTTTCTGCCGAAATTCTGGAGGCATTGCGTGTTGAGTGGCAGAACTCAACACCGCGTTTTGCCTATATTTTTAATATATTTATTATAAACGAACAGATTATCAGAATTAGTTATTTAGGTTCCAAGCTCAAGCTCCATAAAATAAGCCAAAAATCCATAACAAACTAGAGTGAAACTAATACACCGTTTGTAACCGAAAATCCGAGAGCGAAAGTGACCGATATCGTCTAGTATTGTACTCAATACTTTCTCACAGTCCCACAATGGTCGGAAATAAGGAATTTAGTACGTTTACTTATATTTATTTGAAAAATATCGCGGCGTTTAGTTCCACTATCAAGACGCAGTGCCTCCAACTGTTGACGGAAAATGGGAAACGGAGTGTCTTAACACTAGGTTCCCACTGTAGGCGGTGGGAGACCCTGGTGTGTGCGAGATACAACGTCAAACTATTTTTTTTTAACAAAAATATATAATACATATTATAAATACAATTTTATATATTACGCTAGCACATAAATATCACATATTAAAGTATTTTGTAAGCAGAATTCAGATGTTGAATTGCGAACTCTAACCATAAATGGCTTGCAAGCCATGGCCATCATAAAACAGTGACAGCTTCTGTTGTGTTCTGTTGTATATAATTACAATTTTTGGGGTTCGATTTCCAATTAGGGAAATAAATTATTTTCGATTTCTCGCTCTGGGAAGAGAATAAAACGCGACGTTGAGTTGCGCCACTCAACACGCAATGTCTAAGAAATTGGGCGGAGAGGGGAGAACGGATGTTATAACACTAGGCTCTCTTCTTGTACTCTACTATAGGTATGCGGAATACTACGTGAAGCTAAAAAATCTAAAATATTGTAAAGTGTATTTATTATATGTATATTCGAACCCTAAAAACTAATTCCTATTAGAAATGAACGTAAAAACCGATATAAGAAATTTTGCAAATTGACCTTCTGTCGATTTGCCTTGGAAGTAATAATTTAGTTTAATTTCGCACCATCGACGGGGGTCTATTACTTGTAAACAAATATTGTGAAAATCGTGTTTACTTATTAAGTTGTTAGGTAAGAAAGAAGTATAGAAGGTGAACAAATAAGGTTTTAAAATGTACTTATAAAAAATATATTGCATTATAGTAATAATGTTTGTGCTTAATAATAAATTTGATGTAATAATATAAAAATATTTATTTCCTGTAACCGCGCAACATGCGGCGTTGAGTTTCGCCACACATCCTTCAATGCCTCAAGCTTTTGGCGGGAAAATGGGAAACGGAGGAGTCTTAATGGGGAACGGAGTGTCTTAACGCTATGTTCCCTCTGCCTACCCTACTACGTGCGGGGTATAGCGTGAAGCTAAAATAAGTACCTATTACATATTATATAGTAATAATTTAAACCATAACATGTCTGTGTTATGGTTAAATAATAATAATTAATGAGGCCAGTCGTGGCGCAAGGGCACAAAGTGTGACCGTAAAACCGACTGGTTGTGGGTTCGATCCCCACTCGAGGAGATGAAATATTTACTTAAATTTATATTTCCATTTCTTCGCTCTGGTGTCGAGGCAAAGCGCGGCGTTGAGTTCTGCCACTCAACACGCAATGCCTCCAGAATTCGGCAGAAAGTGGGGAACGGAGTGTCTTAACACAAAGTTTCCTCTGCCTACCCTGCTGTGTGCGGGATACAGCGTGAAGGTGATTTGATTTGATTTTGGGTAAATGATGTAATTAAATAATAAATTGATCATTTATACTTATTTTATTTTATCTTTTGCAAAAACTGTTTATGCATTACTGATTCGGTAATTCCAGTTAACAACCTCCGCCTTATACGGAAACATTTTATGAGATCAAAGATTCAAGGCGTATCAGATTTGGTCACGATGTAAAATGACTTTTTATTAAAGAGCAGCTAAAACCAAGCCTTATAGTCTAAAATATAATATTTGTGTTTTATTACTGGAGATAATTAAGCATTATTTAAGTATATATTTAAAAATATATTAACAGTGGTTTGTGCTGTTATAGCGCAGCACAAGCCTGCGTTTGTAAGGTCGACGGTTGTGGTTCGATTTCCACTTGGGAAATATTTAATATGTTGTATATCTTTCCTCGTTTTGGTAACCTGGCAAAGTCCTCATTTTGCCATTGAGTTCCACCATTCAATATGAAATGCCTCGAGAATTCGGAATACGAAGCCAATTTGGCAGAGCCCAACACCACACATTGTGTTCATACCAGAGCAAGATAGTAAAAATAATTTAATGCCCTGAGTTAGAATCGATCAATTCAATACCCAAGAGTGGCGATTAAGCACACAATGTTTATAGTCATACGCCACAATGGACCTAAAGCAAAAAAATAAAATAATAATTTAAATTTGAATTGAGGCCAGTCGTGGCGCAGGGGCACAAAGTGTGACTGTAAAATCGACTGGTTGTGTGTTCAATCTACACTCGAGGAAAAATAATATTTATTTACATTTATATTTTCAATTTTTCACTCTGGTGAGGTTGAGGCAACACGCAGCGTTGAACTCCGCCACTAAATGTGTAATGCCTCCAGAACCTAGCGGAAAGTGGGAAACTGAATGTCTTAACACTAGGTTCCATCTGCCTACCCTGCTGAGTGCGGGATACAGCGTGAAGCTGATTTTTTTTTTATGAAGTGTATAATCACAACTTCATAGACACCCTCCACAGCGTCCGCTCTTGACACACAATCAATGTGTCACTAAAGTAGTGTTGGTCAGTTGCGCAAGCGCACCACATAACGACACTTCCTTATTAGCGATGTTAGCATTTCTTATGATGTGTGACTTTCTCTAGTCTTACCAATGTTGTTTGACAAATCCTTTGTACTATACTCTTTTTATGTAATACTGTCAACATAGGCCTAGTTAAAGAGCTGATCACCTTCGTGGTTTTTCTCCGTATAGCAGGGTAGACAGAAGGAACCTGGTGCTAAGATATTTTGATGCTTTGGCGGCGTCTCACAGCCGCCATGATTGTTTTTTTTTAACGTCACCTATCTAAGAACACTTGGGCTGCTAATACGAATCTAATGATACCTCAATTATGTAAATCTGTTTAGCGGTTCTGGAGGTATGAAGTAATAAAGAATATTACATACATACATACAAGATACGCGCGAAAAACATAACCCTTCCTTAGCAGTCGGGAATCATAGATATACGAACAAAAGAATATACATTTTTCCAGATAATATTCTAAAAGAATATACATTTTTCCAGATACAATACAAACATCGTTTACTCATTTTGATTCGCGTTCGACAGTTACAAATTGAACCAATACCTGTGACGTGCAATTAGTCACCAGCCGCACAGCGTGTTCTTATTATAGACATTATAGATTACTCGATTAACTTTCTAGATAAATATCTACTTAAGTTTTCTTGCTATTTTCTATCGTTTTATGTAATCCTGACGATATTCATTTTTTAGGGTTCCGTATTCCAGAAAAAATATTCTTTGTTAGCCGTCGGGCTGTCTGTATATTTGTATTATTTATCTATTTTAAAATTAATTACTATTAGCCAAAACATATTATGTTTTGGCATATTTAAAAAACTGTGAAACTCGTCATTGCGCAAATTCACTTTAGTTCCGTTTACAAAAGAGACACCCTTGAACACTGTAGCTTACGCAATTTAAGAAACTTTTTTTATAAATTATAAGTAATTAAGTTATAGCTTTGACACTGATAGAAATATTTTTTATTATTAGCTTCACGCTGTATCCTGCATATAATAGAGTAGCTTTGGTTGGGGGTCTTAAGCCCCTGCATTTCCCAGTTTTCCACAAAGTTTAGAGTGCTAGCGCGGGCGCGTAAGCCAACGCCACGCTTCGTCGTCTTACCAGAGCGACGAAATCAAAATAATTTATTTCCCCAAGAGGAATCGAATCCACAGCCGCCGCGATTATAATCAAAAGCCCTCTAATGTATATATAACTTTATAATTTTTGTAATTGTTGAAAGTTTTTTAAGTAACAGTTAAACCGTGTCATAAATGTCTTTTAATGCTCTTTTGTATTCACAACGCGTTAAAGAAACGATCGCCGTGACAATAGCGACGGTGTTATATTAAAAGTTTACTGTCGAGCTTAATTTTGAATAGCTTTAAAAGGAAGTACGTAAAGCTTAGAGTATGAAATTTTTTTTATACAACTGATTGTAAATTGTTTTTATTAGTTTCACGCTGTATCACGCTTATAACAGGGTAGACAGAGGGAATTTAGTATTAGACTTAATTCTCTGTTCACCATACGGTACCTAATTTCCGAGACAATACGTTTGAGTAGTTAAACTCAACGCCGCTCCGTGTCTCGTTACCAGAACAACAAAATAAAAATACTGCATTTCCCCAAATGGGAATCGAACATGCAACCACAAAATTATTGTTTCATTTAAAAACAATAGAGATATAAGTAAAAGGATAATTGAGCTGATGTTACAGTCCGATAGCGACACTACCAGCGAGGTTAAACAGATCACGAGACCAGTAATTGTCTTTGTGAAGGTTTACTTCTCTTCTAGGTTATCTGTAATGTGTGACATGATTTTTGCACTGTTTTTTTAATCTAGTTTTTAGTTACGGCTTCGCCCGCCATACTGGTTTTTTGTCATATTTGGTTATATGGCAAGCAAACTAAGAGCTGTGTCATGCCACATAGTGCCCAAAGTAGCTCGGAATGTAGAATGTAGATAGAGTATCCATGTTTTATCTGGAAATACGGAATTGAAGATAATTTAAATATTCCAGTGTGGGAGATTGAACCGTCAATGACCGAATTTTGTAACGATGTTGTTTTTCTGAAAACAATATCTTTTTTAAATTTTAAGAATTAAAAATCAGCTTCACGCTGTATCCCGCACACAGCGGGGTAGGCACAGGTAACCTAATGTTAAGACACTCAGTTTCGTACTTTCCGCCTAATTCTGGGGGCATTACGCGTTGAGTGGCGGAGTTCAACGCTGTGTGTTGGCTCAACCTAATGTTAAGACATTCTGTTCCCATTAAGACTACCTGATGTTCTTCACTTTCCGGTGGGGAACTCAACGACGCGCTTTGCTTCGTTCCCATAGCCTTGACGTGAGGCTCTAATAACCTAATTTGTTTTTAAATTAAATGTAATTTTTAAAATATATTTACCAAAAATGGTAAAAATATAGTATTTTTTATCTAAGAACACGTGTACGTTGGTATATAAGTATGTAGCATCTCGTCGAGATGATAGAAAGCGTAAAGCCCGCTGGACCGCGTCGACGCGTGCTGAACAGCGGTGTTCCAGTGCCTAGTGATAAGTTATGTGAGTCTGTCTCAGACCGGCTACCACTGGAACTACTACTATTGTTACTTTTAAACAGTTTCACGCTGTACAGCAGTGTAGGCAAAGGGAACCTAGTCTAACGTAAAGGCACTCCGTTTTCCCCTTACTGCTCAATTTTCGGGATACTGCTTGTGCAGTGGCGGCAATAAGTTCCCGGGTTCCCTCTGTCTATCCTGCTATGTGTGGGATATAGTGTGTTTGTCTGGTTATCTGAACAAGAAAAAGAAAATAGTTCATTCCCTCAAATGGAAATCAATGGAAACCCATAATGGTTGCGTTGACAGTCAGACGTTGTGCCGCTGCGCCACGATGGCATATGTATTTAATTTACCTGTAATTAGCTCTCTTCGAGTTCAAGCGCAATCTGTAACAAAGAAAAATATAGTTTTATCATTTACTGCTCTAACGAATGTGGTAAAGTATATGTTTTAATGAAATATTATTATTATACAGTGTCCTTAAGAGCTAGTATTATGTATTTTTTTTAATAGGGGTTGACTCAGTTGACAGTTAGTTTTCAACACCTAATTTGTATGTCTGTTCTGAGGCCAGTCGTGGCGCAACGGCACAATATGTGACTGTAAAAGCGACTGGTTGTGAGTTCGATCCCCACTCAAAAAGATAGAAATATTTACTTAAAATTTATATTTAATTTTTTCGCTCTGGTGTCGAGGCAAAACGCGGCGTTGAGTTCTGCCACTCAACACGCCTCCAGAATTCGGCAGAAAGTGGGAAATGAAGTGTCTTAACACTAGGTTTCCTCTGCCTACCCTTCTGTGGGATACAGCGTGAAGCTATTTTTTTTTAAATTCGTATATGATGTGATTATATGTCATAAGATTATAAGGTAATAATATAATCCACAAAACCATAACTTTATAACCTAAAAAAATATATAAAAAATATAATTTCACCATTCATCAAAAATAACAAAGTATTCACTTTGTAATAAAAATAGAGGCAATTACGAATACTATAATAATCGATTATTGTGTTCACAGCAATGTTAATAAAACACTGGTTCCCTATTATTAAAAGGGGGTGACCAGCAACGCTGACCCGGGCTCTCATTCCCTCGTCGTATATTCCGGGTTCATTCCAATATTGTCGATATCAGCGAATGGAATTAGTGCTTGTAAAACCATACGCTATGAACAGATTATTTATTAAAAATAATGACACTGTGACATGGGACGTCACTAAAGGCTAATGACCTGAGCTAGGGATGTCTATTGTTTTTATTATAGTCGTAGGTATTGTGGTGATGGGTTATAATCTGATTTAGGGAATTAAAAAATTAATATATATTTATAATGATAAAAGATGTTGTACAAAATATTTTTTCTGTTCCGGTCTGTTATTTGATCATGACAGGCATTCCTAACCTGCTAGTTGAACACTAATCACATTTTTTTTATCTTCCCGTTATTGACATTGATACTAAACTGTCTAGGCCAACCTTGTCAATTTTATCAGCTTCACGCTGTATCCCGCACACATCACCACACAGCAGGGTAGGCAGAGGGAACCTAGTGTTAAGACACTCCGTTTCCCACTTTCTGCCGAATTCTGGAGGCATTACGTGTTGAGTGGTAGAACTCAACGCCGCGCTTAGCCTAGACACCAGAGCGAAGAAATGGAAATGTAAATTTAAGTAAATATTTCATCTCCTCGAGTGGGGATCGAACCCACAACCAGTTGATTTTACAGTCACACTTCGTGCCAGTACGCCACCACTGGCCTCTTTATTTTATTCTATCTCTATATTTCATTTAGAATATTCAACAAATAATAGTAAAAAAAATCTCCTTGAACTCTAATAATATAGTAATATTTTAAAGAACAATTAATTGAACTTCTCAAATATCAGATTACTTAATAAAGATAAAATACAATAGAATAATTCAAGGTAACAATGTACATAAGAAATAAAAATATAATTAACTTTTACTTTCTCGCGTTCGAAGCGTGAAAAGTGATTCACAAAAATTATAATTTGTACATTACATGTTGTACATTAATAATTCCAGTGAGTTTGTGTATAATTAATGTTAATTTTTTTCTTCAAACGGACACTTTTAATAACTTTAAATGAACGTTAGAAATTTTATACAAGCCATAATTCCGTTTCTCTCCCCATTTTTTATATGTTTTCAAAGATATTGCTTTCAAATATAAATTCCCCCAAGTGGAAATCGAACCTAAAACCTTCGCTTTTAAAATCATAAGCCCTGCTACACCACGACAGCCAATATTTCGGGTATATTTAAATTTACAAAACATAGATTATAATATACTTAAATTAATTACGAATTTATATATTTTATCAACCCTAGGTCAAAGGCTTCCATGGCCATTGAACTTTATTTACGTAAACAGTCATATTGATGTTTGTGTCCGCGTTATTAATTATAATTGCTATCGCTGTCTACAGCTTTATATTACATTCTAAACTGAAACATTGTATTAAATTATTTTTTTTCAGATTCACGCTGTATCCCGCTTGTAGCAGGGGAGACTGAGGGATTAGTGTTAAGACACTCCACTCCCCATATTCCGCCAAATTCAGGAGACATTGCGTGTCGAGTGGCAGAACTCGCAACGCTTTTCCTCGACACGTGAGCGAAGAAATAAAAATATTAAATATTTAATTTCCTCGAGTGGGAATCGAACCTATATTACGCGCTCACACCCCAGTCAGTTTTACAGTCACACCTTCTGCCCCTGCGCCACGGCTGGCCCCAAATGTGTAATAAAAATATTATTTTAGAAACTTTTTTGTAAATGCAACTTTATTTGTTTACTAAGCGAAGGGTGTAAACGGTTACAGATTCGATTTCAAATCAGGGGAATGTGTTATTTTAATTTTCTCTCTAATTCGCTCTGGTATCAGGACAAATGTCTCGAATTAGCTTAGAAGTGGGGAACGGTCACTGCTGAAGCTAAAAACACGTCAAAAATGTTATCATTAAAAGCCTTCATTATTTTTATTTAAATGTTTTCTATTGGACACCAACAAATAAAACGTAATAACATGTCAAAAATTTGTGAATAAAAAAGAGAACGGAGAAAATAAAAAAAAACACCAATAAGTACATTTCAAAATTGTAATGCATCAGGCACGAGTCGAGTCTCTAGTCTATCATAAACACAAGCGTTGTGTAAGGCCCATGTGGCCTTTAAATCCGGTTCGTGCCTTGCAGTGTCTTTCCTTATTCCCACAGTATAAGCTCCATACAATTTGAAGGTTTATTATTTTATCGACGATAAAGTTCACCATTGTATTGGTTAGCTTTTCTTGATATAAACTATATACATAATAAAATTGGAATTGATGCCTGTACATGGATGTATGAGAAATATAATTATATGTATGTATAAATTGTAGGTTTACGGGAAATACTCCTTAGGTTTTCATTACGCAGTGAACTTCGTACAAAGTGCAGCAAAAATTATGTATAAAACCTAGTATATTTTAATTGCATTGACTTAGAAGCTAGATTATTATTATGTTAAAAGGGACCCTAAACTTCAATATATTAATTAATTTCAGCTTAATAAATACACGCGATCTAGAGAAACGATTTTGACAGACACACAATAAAGTTATTCTATAAGTTCAGTTATTTCTTTCCTTATTAATATTTATTTTCTTTATTATTATTTTGTCTAGTACTTTAATTAATTATTTTATTTATTTTTATTTAGTTTCGTTATTTCCTTTTGAGATACGGGACCCTAAACTACCAGTCACGTTCGAGTCGGACTCGCCTACCAAGAGTTTCGTTCCAATTTCAGGGTTGTAGTTAAACGGAAAGTACAACTTACAAAATTGGCAAACTTAAAATTGGCAAACTTAAACAATTCCCTTTTTTGTATAAGTATCTATAAGTTAAAAATTATTACAAACTTATAAATGTAGCAAGTGAACTACAATTTTTAGTTAATAATTTTTACCTGTATAAACTTATTTTTCAATTTCTCACTTATTAGAACTCATTCCCGCGAGTGGGAATCGAGCCCACAACCTTTGCGTTTACAGCCAGAGGTTGACTATTTTACTTAACTCTTTATTCTTTTAATGATTCGTGTAAAGTATTACAAAACATTACAATTTCTTTTTATTATTTCATTTGCATTCATAAGTATAAAAAAAATATTGAAAGTGAAAATTTGGTCATATCAATAACATAAAACATTTTATTAGCAGTATTAACCTCAAAATTGTGTCCGGTAGGTTAAAATTTCATACATATTTAAGCTTTTCAGGATGTAAAATAAATATTTTAAAGATTGTTATGATTATGATTCATTACGTGTTGAGTCGCAGAACTCAACACTGCCCTATGTCTTGTTACCAAAACAAAAAAAAAATACATTCCTCCGACTGGAAATCGAACCTACTATCGTCGCGTTTCCAACACCAAAGTAAACACCAATAAATCTCCAACCACTAGTCGATACGTGAAAAGTGTTACCATTTTCATATATTTAGTAGAAACATGCACATCGACCGTTGCACATGCGCTGGCGTGCGATCAGAGAAATCATCTATGCATATTTATGATATAGCTTTCTCTATCTAGTATTTGAGATCGAATTAAAACCAATATTACCTTAACAACTGTTTTTGTTTATTGATTAATTGCTTGTAGATTCACGCATCTCGTATAAGAAGGGTAACCTAAAGTGAACCTACAGTTAAGATTATATTTTCTTAACTTTATACACCCACAAAATGCCCAAATGCGGCGTTGAGTTCACTTATTCAACACGCAATGCCCCCAAAACCTGGCGGAAAGTGGGGAACGGAGTGTCTTAACACTAGGTTCCCTTTGCCTACCCTGCTGTGTGCGGCATTCAACCAGCTGATTTGATTTAATTTTTAACTTTATGCCCGAATTCGAGACAGTATGTTACGAGGCGGAAGTCAGTTTTATCTTACCAGAGCGAAGAAAAATAATTGTTTTTTTTTTCTATTGTGCAGTACGCTGTTGGTTCCAGTCTATTTCAAAGGTAAGAATATTGACATTAATAAATAAATATGATTGTGTAAATAATTGATTTAAAAAAAATTGTCCCATTGAGTTTCTTGCGCCGGTTTATTCACAGGTTTGAAGAGAAACTTTAGTAGTAAATTATTAGACGTTCAAAAAATGTACTTAAATTTATATTTCCATTTCTTCACTCCGGTGTCGAGGTTAAGCGCGGCGTTGAGTTCTGCCACTCAACACGCAATGCCTCCAGAATTCGGTAGATAGTGGGGAACGGAGTGTCTTAACTGCAGGTAATGTCATTGGACCACAACGACCAAATGGAAATATCAGACCTTAGGTGGTGACTGTAAGTTAAATATTTTCTTAGATTAATGTTTATTTTAACTTATTCATGTTTTTATTTATAGTCAAAATGCAGCGTTAGCTACCTAATATTTTATAATTTTTGATGTGCAGAAAGCGGGAAATGGAGTGTTTTGACTTTAAGTCCTCAGTGCCTTCCCCGCAGGACATGTTTAAGGTCAAACAAAAGTGGAATACTTGGACTTTTTTTTAATTTACGGCCTATTACACTCAGCACGCAATGCCTCTAGAATTCTGCGGAAAGTGGGGACGGAGTGTTTTAACACTAGGTTCCATCTGCCTACCCTGCTGTGTGCGGAATAAAGCGTGAAGCTGATTATATCTATATAATAATCAAACACAATATAACAAAACATAATAAATAAGTAATATACACGAGGATGCTTGTAATAAGTAGAATTCAACATACCAACATAATTTATTGTTTCTTTTATTAACATTCCTGGTACAGATCATTAAATGCGATATCAAAGTAGTATTGTTGTTAAAGTTATATAAGAAAAATTATGTTGACTTAAGAAAAATATTGAAATTGAAGTCTAATATTTTTTTTATAGAGGCTGTAGTTGCGTATAGGAGCAGCTCAGCTTCTCACTGTACAGACGGTTGCGGGTTCTATTCCTATTCGGGGTAGCGAATTGTATTTAGTTGCCGTTTTTGATAGTCAAATGCAATGTTCAGCTCCGCCAGTCAACAAATGTTTTGAAAATTCGGAAGAAAAAAGTTGGGGCACTTGATTCTGGTTCTGTTATATGTGGCAATAAAATCTTCAAATTTATCTAATTTTCTCTAAAGTTGATAAGTGAAAAATACTTGAAAAACAAATACTCTTTATAACATCAAGTAAAAATGGAACGTATAAACTGTATCATAATGGCATTGCGATTTAAGCAAATATATGTATTTTTTAGTGCGCTTCTTGAGGCTGTATCACGGTGCTAAGGCACTCCGTTCCCATTAAGACATTTCCATTCTCCACTTTCTGCCGAATCCTTAACACATTGCATGTTGAGTAACGGTACTCAACGCTGCACTTTGCCTTTGCTAACGAGGATGGAAATATTATTTAATTTTCTCGAGTGTTTTTTGTGTTTGGAAAAATAATTATTATACAACATGTAATAGTAAAACGTTAAGTTTAACCTAAATATCTTAAAAAAAATATTTCTAGACAATAGAATATAGATATAACAATAGGTTTTGGAGGGATAGCAAGTAAATAATGTGAAATAATAACACCGATGTCGTTCACGGTCCTTGCGCAGAACGAACAATGACAAGGTTATATCTCGATACACATTTAGTACAACTTTTATATTGTTTACTAGAGTTTCTTATGTTTTTTATATATTTATTTTGGTTCACACTGTATCCCGCACACAGCAGAGTAGACAGAGGGAACCTAGTGTTAAGACACTCCGTTCACCACTTTCTATCGAATTTTGGAGGCATTGCGTGTTAAGCGGCGGTATGAAAATATAAATTTAAATAAACATATCGGGGATTAAACCCACAATCAGTCACGTTTACAGTCACACTTTGTACCCCTGCGCCACGACTGGCCTCAATTTTTTTTTTAATAAAGCGCGCTTAACCGCGTATACTTCTGTATTATCCATTTTTCTCACTCATGACCTCGGACTACTGCAAAATGTTCGACACTACGGGTTCCAATAATGTATAAAACTAAAAAAACCGATAACGATTTAATCCGGATAAAGAGTTTTCCAAATTTAAAATACCTTAACGAAAACCGGATATTACATCAAAATATATAATAATACTTATCTTTACATAACCTTAAGCGAGACAAAGAAATGAGTAATGTTTAGAAAGTACAAGTTTATCTAATGAGATTGATATATTATGGTGAAAATGTCATTAGAAGCACGTAACGTCGTAAGTTCTTGGCTTCCATTATTTGAATCTTTCACCGCGCTGTTCCGCCAACGACAGTTGGAAAATATTGATATATTAACTTCTATTTGAAAGCCATTGATAAAATAAGAGTGCAATAAGAAAATAAGAGTGCAATTGTTATTTAGTCGTCGTCTGCATTTTTTCTTGAGGCCACTCAAAGTGGACTTTAAGGTGTATAATGGAAAACCAGATATGGTTCACATTAAAGCAGTTCCGTTCTTCACTTTCCTCCAAATTCTGGAAGCATTGCGCTTTGCCTCGTTACCAGAGCGACAAAATGTAATTATGATGTATTCTATGTTCTCGAGTGAGAATCGAACCAACAACTTGATGTTAACAATCGCTTGTGCCCCTGCGACTGCAGTCATACGACGACTGGCCTCCATCAATATTATAATAAGATAAAATAAATCAGCTTTACGCTGTATCCCGCACACTGCAGGGTAAGCAGAACCTAGTGTTAAGACACTTCGTTCCCCACTTTCTGGCGAATTCGCGAGGCATTGCGTGTTAAGTGGCAGAACTCAACGCCGCGCTTTTGCCTCGACACCAGAGCGAAGAAATGGAAATATAAATTTAAGTAAAAATTTCATCTCCTCGAGTGGGGATCGAACCCACAACCAGTCGGTTTTACAGTCACACCTTGTGCCCCTGCGCCACGACTGGCTTCAATTAAATTATAATAAGATATAAATTTATAAATTGTAAATTATTATCCTATTATAGAAAACCATATAATACCTATACTTGTATCTCAAGATAAGATCATACGAGGTAGCCATATTAGTGGCTGGTACTAAAGATAACTGGTTCATTTATGTATGACGGTCATACGCTATAAATACTTGATTGTGGCTTGCGCTTGTGACCTCTCACTAACTGACTGTCTCGTTATTTAGATTTTAGAGCTATAATGTTAAATTGTTGTGTTAGAGATAGAGAGAGAGAGAGAGGAGGTTACAGATTCTTTTTTTGAGTTAAATGTTCGTGCTTATTAAAAATCTCTACCCGATGCAGGATAAAGCGTAGAGCTAAAAAAAATATTATAAAGCTGGAGAGTATGTTTGGTTGAACTTGGTAATCTCAGGAACTACTTATTAAGAAAACGTGTTAAAATTTGAACGAGGCGGGATTTGAACCCGCACCTCCTTGGAAACCGTCCAAAAAAAATTTATTTTATGGTTGATAGTCCATTTAATTCTTCCTGATCTCGTTGTTCTTCATAAGCAATTGATATTGGTTGACGAATTTTGTTCTAAGGCCGTCGTGGTACGTCTAACTGTAAATGCGACAGTTGTATATTCAGTTCCCACGTAGGGTAAATAATTCTTTTCACTTCGTCGTTCTGGTGAAAGCGTGGCGTTAAACTCCGCCTTTCAACTTATAGCGTTTTGAAATTAGAGCGGAAAGTGAGGAACGTAATGTGTTAACACTAATTTTTAGTTAATGGTTCCCTTTGTCTACTGTGCTATATGCGGGATACAGTTGAAGCGAAGAAACAAAATCTTCTGTTTTTGATATCGCATGTATATACCATAGAAAAAATATGAATAAAAAACCGGGTTTAAAGTAAAAGTGTCAATAAATAGTAATGTTATAGTGTGCCATAAAAATATTTTATATATTGTAATCGCTAATAATAACATTTTATGATTTTTTATTTACTTTATTCGAATTTTATTGTTTCTAACCTAAAAGTCTGTGAAAGAATACATCTTTAATTGCTTTTAATCAAAGAAGTTGCCATAAGCTATATAAAATCAATCATAGATACAAAAGTTTACAAAAAACAGCTTCAAGCATTTTTATACATATTAGAGCAGGCAGAGATAACCTGGGAACCTAGTGAACCTAGTTATTACTGTTGAATTGCGGAACTCAAAGACCTGACCTGACCTTGTAAACCAGAGTGGGGAAATAAAACAATTTAAAATTTCCCCGAGTACATTTGAACCCACAACCGTCGTGCTTCCAGTCAGATGCCACTATACCACGACTCCTCGTTCTTCAGGGGCGAGCTACACTCGCCCCTCCCAGCCCGGTGACGCTGTCAAGACCATTCCAGGTCAACAGCATTAAGTCCAGTCGAAAAAAAAAAAAAAAAAAAAACCACGACGCCCTTTACAACTCTTTCAAGACTATATAACTATGAAATATATAATTAACTTTATTTTTTGTATCATAGAGTTTACTTTGTTAAAATTTGAAACGTGGATATATTACCTTTTGACATAGAACCGCGTTTAAGGATAAAAACGTGTCAATGTTGTCATAATCATCGCACATTATGGAGTTTATAACGTTTTATTAGTTAAAAATCTTCTCGCTGTATTCCGCACATAGCAGGATAGGCTGAGGGAACATTGGAACCTAATTTTAAGACACTCCGTTCTCTATTTTGCGCTATATTTTCAAAATATTGCATGTTGAGTGACGGAACTTAACCCTGCGCAAACATTAAGGATTAAATCCATCAAATATATAATAATAATATATAATAAAAAAATATATATATAATTGTAATCGAACCCAACACGTTTAAAATACACTTAATGTGAACTCAATCTATAAAACCCACCAATCAAAATAAGTCTAACAATATTTATTAATATTTAAAAAAGAAACATATTTCTTATATTACAACATTCAAATACTAGTAAAGTAAAGCCGACCGAATATAAATTTATGTGCGGTGTCTATTAAATAAATTGAGATTGTTTTTTGCGATACAATTCTCCTCGTGACTTCTGTTTGCCTGGTACCTCGACGTTAAATAATCGTTAAAGCTGCGAAGAGCTTTTTTTCATATATAAAACGTCAGCTTAGAAGTGTAAAGTAATCGGTAAAGTTTTGTTTTTTTTTTGTTACGTACATTTTGGTAACATTCGAAAGTGTTAAAAAATACAAAATTGTTTTTTTTTTTATTTCATACTAGAGACTAAAACCCGGTTTCGCTCGCTTAAACTTATTTTTATATTATAATGAATAATATGTTTTTTAAATATATATTTAAAAAAAGTGTATTCTACATCCTAATCCATGCTTCTAAGAATATGTGTACAGAGTTTCCGGTTCGGTTCGGTTCCGTTACGGTTGAGCATTTTTATTTTATTTTTTTATTTTATTTCACATTTATAATATTAATATGTATAGTAGAGAATACAAATCTATTTTCAAAATTGTTAAAACCTCCTTTTTTAAATTATTCAGTCTCTCTGGACAATTTGCTTAATAGGCTGTTTACTCTCTAAGCCGACAACGTAAGTTAGCCTTGATACTTTGCATCCTTGTTGGTGAAACGAATTCGATTTTATAGGCCGACTTAAATAAACTAAACCAACTAAGTATTTAATATTATAAAACTAAAAAGTTTGTTTGGTTGTACGCTCTTACCTCAGGAACTGATGACATTTGACTTTTTTTGAGATTTAGGTTCATAATATTAAAACATTATATAATATATTGAGGCCAGTCGTGGCGCAGCGGCACGAGGTGTGACTGTAAAAGCGATTGGTTGGGGGTTCGATCCCCACTCGAACGTAACGTTTAAACTTACCTACATATTATTTAATTGAAAACACAGTTTGAACACCCATATCTACAGAAATGCCAGATGCAGCATAAAATTAAAAAATACATGCTTTATCTTGTTAATAAATTGAAGAAAGTTAAAAATGTATATAAATATTTATTAATAAGTATTAGATTCGTGTAATATCTACTTCCACTGCACGAGGACACCTGTACCGGAAGTAATGACTATAATTTCCGCATTCCATAGAAATATGTATTATTTTTTTATTACTAATACAGCCTCTTGATCTATATTATTGCTTATTAACCAACATCTACAAAAGGAAGAGATTACCAATTCGACTGTTTGTTTTACTAATCTGAATTGCTTTTGTGTTCAAATAACATTATCGCCTTAAAGAAAAGTAATTTTGCGAATTTAATTTATAAGTAATAAATAATACGTAGTTGAAATTTTGTCTCACTAAATACTTTAAATTGATAGACTTTTAGTGTACTTTGATTATTATTGAACCGATTGTCAAAATAAAATAGGTAGTAAAAATTGCATTTAAATCTAATATGATAATATGATGTTTTTGAGATTAGCGTGCACAGACCCACAGACAAACAGACAAAAATTTTACAAATCATTGTTTTGGTTTCTATTAATTGATATATGCCCCCAATAATTTAGATTTACAATTTCTCAATTACCGAACAAGCGGATACCTCACTTGTACTAGCGGCTTTAGTACCAAATTTAGCATATATCTTTATAATTGGTTTGTATTGGGCATAATACCGCCAAAGTGAAGCAACATTGCCACAATATAGCATGGCGGGTTGAAAATTAACATTAAATTACCCAAAAGGAGTTTTAAACCTACGACCATTACGACCCGCCATGCAATCTATGATTAAATTAAATCAGCTGTATACCGCACACAACAGGGTTGACAGAGGGAACCTAGTGTAAAGACATACTGTTCTCCACTTTCCACCAAGTTCTGGTGGCATTGCGTGTTGTTGTTGATTGGCGGAACACAACGCCGCACTTTGCCTCTACACCAGAGAAAGAAGAAATTAAAAAATAAATGTAAGTAAATATTTTTTATATTATTTCCTCGAGTGGGGACCGAACCTACGACTGGCCTCAATCAAAGCACTCTACGATATATCTAATGAAATCGCAAAGGCATTGAGTTCTTACCCTCAATACGCAATGCCTCCAGAATTCGGCGCAAACTGAGGAAAAGTGACTTAATGAGAACGGAGTGTCTTAACATTATATTCCGTGGTTCCCTCTGCCTACCATATTATATGCAGAATACAATGTAAACCAAAAAATAAACAACAAAACATAAACTATTTGTAATATTCAACATTATAACAAAGATTCATCAAAATAACTGTATTTTGTAACTGTTACTAATCCTGAGACGAATCGGACTCATTGGGTCACTTGGGAATCGACACGATGATGATGGAACATGTTTTTTCGTGGGTCATTTGCTTGTATAACCTTTTTTTATCATAAAACCTCTGTTGCATTTAGCTAATCATGAAGAACTTAGTGTCGAAACACTTCGTTTTCCACTTTTCGCCTATTTTAAGATTTTAAGGATGTTGAATAACGGAACTCAACGCCGCGTTCGATCTAACAACGTTTAAGAAACTAATATATTTTTTTAATAATAATATCTGGAGTGGGGATTATTTTCAGAAATAAGTTGAGCGACAGAACTCCAAGTTGCTCTATATAGACATAAGGTATCAAAAAAAAATATCTATATTGTATATTAACATTATAAGTTGTGTGTTAAAAAATGGATAGACCTTCTGTTTTGTTTTGTGTACGTTATATTCTCACTCTCTCACACCACTTACGGCCACAGTTAGATTTGAACACTAGCGCGAAGTCGCGGTTAAACGCTACTAACTTATAAACATAATCATTTTCTCGAGTGTAAATTAAACTTACAATCATCGCGTGTACATCCGTATTCCGTATATAAATAAAAAGTTTGTACTCTCCTCCACTGAGCTACCATGGCTTCATCAATCCTAAGCTATATCGGGTTCACTGGGTCAGTTGGGAATCGGACAGGTTGGACGACATTACGAGAGTAAGCATGTTATTTAACTGGTCATTCGGTTACGTAAACCGGTTTTGGTACTGTTTATTTTTGATCATACATTATGGTACTCTTAAGTTTTTGTTCGTATAGTTTTTATGAATATTATAATTTTTAAGTAAATATTTTTGTTAGTACAAGCTTTTTTTTGTTAATGAAATTTATGGGAATGTGTTGAAAATAAATTCAATAGATTTTTATAATCACTTGTGATAAATATTGTTTTTAAAATAATAAAGTAATATAGCACTAGATTCCCAGGTTACCCCTGCGTACCCTACTAACCTAGTAGGTTACAGCATGAAGCCAAAAAATATAAATAATGATGTTTTATTATTTATATTTTTTGGCTATATGTTTTAATTTTAAAGTATTTTGAGCCCAAAAACGAATACGTCTTCAAAATAATAATAAAGTAATATAGCTAACATAAAAAATATTTATTTTTATTTTTTTTGTACCACAAATGTACCAGTTCATGTTACAAAAATCACTTGATATATTTAGAATATATACACGATTTTTAAATAGCTACAAAAAAGCTTATTTCTCTTCGTATTTTTTCTCACATAGCAGGGTGGCAGAGGGCAAACTAATAACTACTAATGCCAAACTGACAAGACACTCCGTTCCCCACGCTCTACCCAAGACATTGTGTATTTTCCAAGACATTGTTCCAAGAAGTGCGGAGCAACCCAGAACAGAACAGAAAAATATAAGGAAAAACAAACGTTTATTTTTA
The DNA here is from genome assembly GCA_013421005.1 of Heliconius erato x Heliconius himera. Classification (NCBI taxonomy): domain Eukaryota; kingdom Metazoa; phylum Arthropoda; class Insecta; order Lepidoptera; family Nymphalidae; genus Heliconius; species Heliconius erato x Heliconius himera. Next base: position 7,510 of record JAATLQ010036332.1, on the reverse strand, counting down.
CGTACAGCGTGCAGCGTTTCAGTATTTCTATTTAACAAGCTTCTATTCTTAGAATAGAACTTTTTGTAAATCCTTATAAGTAGGTACTGTTTGCTCGTATCCTCATACAAATATTAAACACGTGTTGTAAATATTAAAATCCAGTATTACAATAGCAGCTGTTGCCTGTTGATACGCTAATGTGATATAATCTTTAAAAAAGCTGCAAATATTATATTAATATTAGAAAATTCTAAAAATCAGGTTTACAGTGAGAATGTAGTGTTAAGACACTCCGTGTTGAGTGGTGGAACTTAAAGCCACGGTTGTAACAACTTTTGACGATAAACGAAAATATAATTAAAATATATTAACTAAGCGTGGGTATCGAACCTATAAGCGTCACTTCGCTGCATCGCCAATCATCCTTGGTTAATAATATTTAAAATAAGTGAAATAATAATAATCATTTCAGTTTTGTATTGTTATTTATTACAAGATTGGTTAATTAAATAACAATTAATATAATTAAATAGAAACATACCACATAACTATTAAAAATAACAATATAAGTTTGTAAGAAGTCAGTCATGTCGCAGTGGCATAAGTGTGCGACTGTAAACGCGACAAGTTGTAGGTTCGATTTCTAGCTGATGAAATAAAATACTTAATATTTTATTTTCACGCTCTGGTGACGACACCGCTCAAAACGAAATGCCTCCAGAGCTCAGCGGAAAGTGGGGAACGGAAATGCGTTAATGGGAACGTAGTGTTAACATTTTCCACTTTTCAGGTTCCCTCTGCCTACCCTGCTTAGTGCAGGATTCAGCATGAACATAAATTAAACGTTTGAAAGAATAATTATTTGATGTATTGCATTATTGTGAAAGAAAAGAGGCGCAACTGGTTCCAATTACAACAAAACACAAGTCTTGTTGAAATTACAACTAGATTTATACGTTACAGTAAAAAAAAATACATTAATATTTATATAGTTACATTCGTAAAATAGATTGTTTGTGTGAATGCGTTTATTTACTTAATCTATTATTCTATACTAATATTTTTAAGCTGAAGAGTGTTTGGTTGATCCAGCTGATCTCAGTAACTACTAGTTTGGATTGACAAGTATGTATTTAAAATATATTGTTCAATTCGAACTAACAGCCATAGCATGCAGTTCTTCATGGGGACGTCTTGTTTCAATTTATTTATTTCTTTCACTTAGTTATGATATAATATCTACCAATACGAATACCAACATATCGCCCCTTTAGAATCATAGTGACCTAATCAAAAAACCATGAGGCATTGCGTGTTGAGTGGCAGATCTCAACAGAGCAGGGCAGAGCGAAGAAATGGAAATATAAATTTAAATAAATATTTCATCCCCTCGAGTGGGAATCGAACCCACAACCAGTTGGTCTTACAGTCACACCTCGTGCCGCTGCGCCACGACTGGCCTCACTGGTCAAAAGTTACAATACACAAAAATGGATTCACAGCAGTAATTGCAATATCAACATATCAAATGAAGTATCGAAATTTCCTCTTTTAAAATTCACGTTTGGCAACTACTACTTCTAGTATATTAGCATAATACTACTTTTGTGAAAACGTAATTAATTCATTTGAAATTTTTTTTTCAAGCCATATCACAATTTAGAAGTGCGACCCAAATCCTTACCGTTAGTAAAGTAATCTATTTTTTTGTGTTTTTTATCAATTTAATCTATTGAGGAATTCCAATAGGCTTTTTTTGGACTTTTTTCACACTGTATCTCGCATCCAGCAAGGTAGGCTTAGGGAACCTAGTGTTTAGACACTCTGGCCCTTATTTTCCATCTAATTTTGGAGACATTGCGCTAAGACAAGGAAGAAAAGAGGAGGAGAAGTTTGTCAATTTTTATAATTTGTACTTTCCTTTTACCTACAATCCTAAAATTGGTCCGGAACCATCAGTTGGCGAGCCCGACTCGCACTTGACTGGTTTCTTTTTAAGTTATTATATGTTTAAAGTAATGATTTATATTACTTTTCTTCGTCATGGGTTCTTGACTGCACTTCAACCATTATTCACGCACCACCAGCTGTTCGCCCTGACTTTGCTTACTCGAAAATGTAGCTCAAGGTCTCTGTTCACAGTAGATTGGCTCTAATGAGACCACCATCTAGTGTAATTGAAAACTTTATAGCTATTTGTACACTTCTTTGAATGAATGTTTGGTATTCGTTAGTATTATTATAAACATTTAAATTAGTTACACAAAACAGAGCGCGGCGTTAAGTTCCACCCAACACGCAGTGCCTCTCCAGAATTTAGAGGAAAATCGGGAACGAAAGCGTCTTAATAGGAACAGAGTGTCTTAACACTAGGTTACACCTACCCAGGTTCCCTCAGCCCATTCTGTTATGTGCGGGATACAGTAAAATTAAAAAAAAAAAGAATGTAAAAGACTTCGTTAAAAACTTTGTAAATAAATTAAAACTGTATTGCCATTTTTTTTTCATTAAAATTTAAAACTTACGCCTATTTATTTGTATTTATTTTGGAATCAATCGTGTAAAAAGTAAGCGTTTAAAGTTTGAAGTGACCTAAATAACTCAATATAGAATCGTCTCACGTCACTATGCAAAAAGACTTGCACAACGACGTTTTGAACGAGAATAATTTTAAACTTGTTCAATCATTTATTATTTTCAATATTTTTAATTAAAATACAGTACATAAAGTATTTAAAAAGGCCAGTCGTGGCGCAGCGGCACAAAGTGTGACTGTAAAACCGACTGGTCGTGGGTTCAATCCCCACTCAAGGAAATGAAATATTTGTTTAAATTTATTTCATTTTAATTTTTTCGCTCTGGTGTCGAGGCAAAGCGCGGCGTTGAGTTTCGCCACTCAACACGCAAAGCCTCCGCAATTCGACGTAAAATGGAGAACGGAATATATTAACACCAGGTGTCCTCTGCTAGCTGCTGCTACCTACCCAGCTGTGTGAATGTAATTATTGATAAAAAAAGGTGAATAAATTGTCATATAAAGCCTGGTAAACTCAAAAACTTCTGGTCCAGTTTGAAAAAATATTTTTTATTACATAGTCCATTTATCGAGGAAGACTATATTTAAATTTAAGACTACATTAAATCACGTTAACCATTTTGTAAATGGTAAAATCAATCGCGCCTATCTATTAATTACTTAAATTTTAAAAATAAAGTAAGTTTAAAGTTTTAAAATATTACAAATCTAAAGTAATATTTTCCAATAGCTCCAAACACACTGTAGGTAGCTTGGTCACTCCGTTACGAGTGCGACGGCGGCAGGCGCGAGCCGGCACCGTCGCATCTGGTCATTGGACAATCAAAGGTCAATTTGACGACCCGATTGTCATAATAGAGGTTTATAATGCTCGATGGAGATGAATAGGTACTGGTGGTGCTGATGATAGCTACATATCAGTGGCCAAGTATTCGTATATAAATATTGATAAATTAATTACCTAGTCCAGTCGTAGTGCACGACTCTAGGCAATGAAATATTTATTTAAATTTATATTTTCATTTCTTCGCTCTGGAGTCGAGGCAAAGCGCGGCGTTTAGTTCCGCCACTCAACACACACTGCTTCCAAAACTCTGAGTGACTATCAGAAATCACACAGATGAAAGTAATGGACTTGGAAGTTGAAATTTGGAATGTTTGGTTAGGGAACGGGTACGAAAAAGCCAGATGTTCCATTGTCTCAAAGTTTACGCAACCAAAGTTAAAGACTAGTATTCCGCACACAGCAGAGTAGGCAGAGGGAACGTAATGTTAATACACTCCGTTCCCGACTTTCTGCCGAATTCTGGAGAGTGGCAGAACTCAACGCCGCGCTTTGCCTCGAAATCACTAGTTATATTATAAAATAGAAAGCATAGCATGTGCTAGAGGTTTATATCCTATCTGGAGGCATAGGCGCTAGATAGCACAACAGCTTTGGTTCATCGAAACGGCCTATTTGGGAAAACATTGTGTCACCATCGATATCATTTTAATGTGTTAATTACGTGTGCAGCACAGTATCTGACTGTAAACACGACAGTTGTGGGTTCCATTCCCACTCGAAGATATGAATTATTATCAACTCTTCGCTCTGTTACCAAGACAAAACTTGGAGTTGAGCTCCGTGAACCAACAAGAAAAATAATTAAATATACATTTTTAAATATTATATAGCCTCTCAAAATAAAATAAGCAAGATATGCAGTCGCACGTGAAAGGTCATTGCCGTGGATGTATTACGCGACCTTGTTCCTTTCTCACCGCTGTTGCCTCTAGCCTGCACTGTACCATACTAGCATGTCGTCGTCATAAAACAAGACAATTACTGTTATTTTTATCGATATTTTAGTAACTAGAAATGTAGGCTTTTTAAAAATTGTAGACGAAAGATTTTTTGTTTAAAAATTTCACGCTGCATTCCGCACATAACCTGGAAACCTGAAAGCGTCCTCTTCCGTTCCCATTAAGGCACTTCCGTTCCTAACTTTTCGCCGAATTCTGGAGGCCTTGCGTGTTGAGTCGTAGAGCTCAACGCCTCAATTAGAGTATGGTGCTATTCAACACGCAATATTTCGAAAAGTAGGGAACGGAGAGTCTTAATAATAAGTTTCCTTAACCGTACTCACCCTTCTTCATTCTATATATCCTTAATTCGTACTATTGCTTTACTATTAGTTCTTACCAGGAATAAGAAATGAAAACTAATGTGAAGGCCCATTCTGGAAAATATCTCTACAAACACAGTTGACATCTCAGAACATGATACAAAAATTGTATGATACTATTAATTATTAATTTCAAATGAACCACAATATATTTCCCTTAAAACAAATATTTCTATTCCCCCCACGTAAACAAGAAAAAGAACAAAGTGATAATGACAAATTACTACATTCTCCGCTTACTCCACAAGACTTAACGCAAAGGCACAGTCATTATTAGAAACAAAAAAGAAGGCCGTCGAGCATCATTGCCATCAACAAAATAGGTGGTTCAGGTTATTGCTTGCGACACGCCCGAATTAAATTGGTTAGTTGACTACGAAAATAAAATGGTTTCCGTGACATAAAAAAATTTAATCACTTTAAATAAGATTTAATGACAATCTGAGCAATCGATTATTATAATTTTAGTACTTAATAAGTGTTATACTTCTTTTTATAGCTTTACGCTGTATTTCGGATATTTAGCAGGGTAGGCATAGTGTTAGGACACTCTGTTCCCCATGCAACGCCCAGTGAAGACCTCTTGACCGCATTTTTTGACAAACAGAGGAAAAATCCAAGTGATGACTGTGAATATTAATTTGACTTAAAACAATTGAGTATAATTTTTATGCTAGTACACTGTTTACTAATTTTCACCTAAAATATAGTCTATATAAATACAACCTATATAGACTATATTTTAGGTCTATCTATTACAATCTTACTGTTTTATATACCATCTTAAGAATAAAGTTTTATTTAATATCCCTAATGGGTTTAAACCCACAACAATCGCGTTCACAGTCAGACGCTGTCCCACTGCGCAGCGATACTTAAGAAACCGTCAGGATTCCGTATCATTCACCTGCGGCTTCGTCCCGCATAACTAAATGTACCAGTTCCAGATATTATCGCGATAAACCAAACTAACTCTTCAGCATTGTAATATTAGGATATAAGTATAAATAATAAATAGTACATAACAAAACGCTGGAACTATATTTAAATCATCATTGCCAGATTGCCCCCATTTTAGCCAAAAAATTAAAAATCCCGATCGAGATAGGCCTAGTCCCGCTTTTTACGGATTATTTCATGTACTGTGAGAAATTTATTTTATTAAATTTAATTAGTTACTAATAATTTCATAGAAATATAAATAAGCAATAAGTATATTCGTAAGTATTTTTATTCTAAAGACTTAATTACCTTACATATACCTGAAAATTCGGCGGAAAGTGGGGAACGGAGTATCTTAGCACTAGGTTCCCTCTGCTTATCCTGCTACAGCGGGATACATAATGAAACTGATATAATTTCTTTTCATAATATTTATAAAAAAATTAAAATAAACATTTTGACGAACCGTAGTCCGTATGTAATAAATATATTGCAGCACACAAGGCGGTTATATATTTATCGGTTTCCCCACAAGATTGCGTGATACAAGTGATACAACTTACAACACGTGAAGTAATGGCGCGACGTTTATTTGAGAACTATAGTCGTCTAGTCGCCATTGTGGACGCTTCCGGTGGTAACTGGTTGGTCCAATTTGATCTTTGATTGATATTTGAATATGCTACAGCTATTGAGAATTGGTTAGTGATTTTGTATGTCATATTACGTTTTTAAATTATTTTAATATTATATTAGACTACATTTTGAAAGAATGACTGTGTAAAATTATAGTTTGATTAGTTTAAAAAATGTTTATTGCATGCACTTAACAAAATAGACGAAAAGAACATAGTGTTAATACCCTGTTTTTTTTTATTTTTAACCGACTTCTGTAAAATGAGGAGGTAATCAATTCGACTGGTTTTGTTTATGTTTGTTACCTGATAACTTTTTAATGGATGAAGTAATTTTTATTTTATTTCAAATATTAAGAAATTTGGCGTTAACGCCACCATTTATCTTAACAGAACAGACAAACAAATGTAATTCTATCCTACTAATATTATAAACGTGACATGAGGATGTTTGTTCCACTCTCACGCAAAAATTACTAAACAGATTCAAATGAAACTTTACAGTAATACAGCTTATAAATCAGAATAACACATAGACTACAATTTATTTAAAGATTTTATATAAATTGGATATAATATAATAATAACTTAAATTATATCCAATTTATATATGTTTGGTCATATTACATTACCCTCAAATTCACAACCACCTGAAACTGCGTCACTACGATGTCACAAAAGTATTTAATTTTTTTTTTCAACATACCTTAAAAAATAGCGGCGTTGGGTTCCGTCACTCGACTGGAACGCGCAATAGAATCTTGTTTTGTTAAATTCTTTTGTTATCTTTCTGCATCGTGGAGTTTGTATGTAATAATCGTGTTTACGGTTAAGGTGAAGCCTTTGTGTGTCGATATTAAAAATAAGTATTATATAACATATTTGTTCTAATATTAATTATAATGTTAAAAATCGGAAGCGGGTAACGTTTTTAAAGAAACACGTTAAAAACAGACATCGTCTATATGATTCTAAACTATTTTGAAAGAGATACTATGTAATTGCAATAAGTGATATGTATCACCTACTAACAATACTTCACACTAGTTTCCTTCCAACAGGGGCCGTCACTTACAAGCGAGTGCCCCCGATTGACACAATTCCACTGCTTTTATAGTTATTTTCCACCTAAATCTACCCTCTTTTACACGAGTACGCTAACACGGCCATCCTGCATGGTACCCGCCCCGGGCACCCCACGAGTCGGGATAAATCACTGTGACAATAAACAGCAGTTAGTCGTGCGC
>JAATLQ010036331.1:19273-37293 GCA_013421005.1 Heliconius erato x Heliconius himera | reverse complement strand
TAAAACCGACTGGTTGTGGGTTCGATCCCCACTCGAGGAGATGAAATATTTACTTAAATTTATATTTCCATTTCTTCGCTCTGGTGTCGAGGTTAAGCGCGGCGTTGAGTTCTGCCACTCAACACGCAATGCCTCCAGAATTCGGCAGAAAGTGGGGAACGGAGTGTCTTAACACTAGGTTCCCTCTGCCTACCCTGCTGTGTGCGGGATACAGCGTGAAGCTGATTTATTTATTTTTTATTTATATGATGCCTTGAAGCATAAAAAAATCAAGCTTCTAAGTCGATTTTCTTGCTTTTTGTATGAAATTCGCTGCGTAACCAAAACTTTAAGGTACTTCGAATCTACAGGTATGAAATTTGGCACGGAGTAGATACTATACAAATAAAGGAAAAAATCCGAAAGGTGAAGAATTAGACGTTTATTACTTAATAATAAACACATAGAAAAAAATAATAACAAACTTAATTTTGTAGTTTATTTCAAACAAAATGAGTGCATATGCCCGCTATTTTATGTTTATAATTTCTTTGTAAGTTAGGTAAGGTTTGTAGGTCTACGGGGAGTAACCTTTGTGGGAGAGTCCGACTAGCATTTAATAGTTTTTTTTTCATTATAAAATTACTACTTTTATATACTCTTAGCGTACTCGTATACAAAAGCCAGAAATCTTTCTTTTAACGGCAGCTTTATTTTTGACTTGTATTTTTAAATTACGCTTATGTTTGGAATAAAAGAAAGGATTTCGTTTTATTTTCACTAAAATTATTTTCACATTTAAAGATTACATTTAGGCAGTCGTGGCGCCACGAGACTGCACCTGAGTATATACGTTATCACTGCGGACTCAATCCCCACTGAGTGGAATGATTGATTATATTTCAATTGTTTTCATTTCTCCGGACCGGACAATATAGTGTTTTAACACTAGGTTCTCTTTGAATAGAATAAAAAAAATCTCACCTCGTGAGTAAGACTCGCCCACTGACGTCTCTGTACCAATTTCCAGAACGTAGTATGTCAAGGAAAGTACAATTTATAAATGTTGACAAACTTAACTTTGCGAGCGTGTGCTCGTTTTCTGTGAGATAACCTACAATTTTAAGTTTATAATGTTTTTTTTCTATGAAATACAAATTTTAATAAATGTTGACTTTTCAGACTTTCCTCTTTATTGTATTATACGTATAATACCCATAAGGGTTCTGTTTTCATGTTCCGTTCCGTTCCCCAATTTCTGCCAAACTCAACGCCGCACTTTGGTAAGGAGTACCTCAACGAGAAAATGAAAATATTAAATATTTCATCCCCCCGAGTGTGAATCGAATCCACAACCTTCATATATATACACGCTTGTGCCCCTGGGGCACGACGGTCTCTTTATTTCTCTACATAGAAATAAATTTCAATTATCTATTTTAAAAAACATTTTTCTTTATTAAAAGTGAGCATAGTGTAATCTGCATAATAGAGAACAAACTACAAAGTAATTTTTTAATTATAGCGAAATGAGCTTTTAATATGAAATTACTGCGCTCTGGATATTCATTTAACTGTAATATAGGACAAAAACGCTAATAACTTTGAACAAGAACATGATTCTATTTATTTTATTTACAAAACAGGCCATAATCAACATGTCTTTATAGATTTTTGCATAGAACAATATCATAATTCACTTATTTTTGCTTATTAATTAAATAAAATTTTATATACTTCTGATCAAAGGGTAAAACGGAACCCTATTACTAAGACACAGTGTGTCTGTCTGTCCGTTTGTCACTATGCTGTATTTCATGAACCGTGATAATTGAAATTTGCACAAAAGATGTATTTCTGTTGCCGCTAGAATAACAGTTACTAAAAAGCAAAATAACATAAATAATTAAAGGGACTCCCGTACAGCAACGCATCGAACCCTTCGTCGACGTGCTTAACTCTCTCTTGGTCGGTTTTTTAAATAAATTAGATTTAAAGTTTGTCTTAAATTACTGAATTCAACGACACACTTTATCCAACAAGAAATGAAAAAAATAAAAGAGACGCGGGTTTGAGCCACATTCTGTTCAAATATTTATACGTTTCTTAATCTTAAACAACAATTTTAGTGGAAAACGACCCTATAATCATCAAGAAAAGTCACTTCTAAGCATCTACACGTTAATAAAAATCGAATGCTTTAAGTACATAGGCTTATAACATTTAACAACACTCCTAAATCTGATTTATGTTCTAATAAATCCAGATAACCTTTATAAAAACGTAATAAATTCCATCAAAATTTGACATAACGGGAATTCAAAGGGCAGAAATGTACGAGTCGAATTTATAGAGCCTCATATGAAATTTAATGTTTTTGTCTGTTATTGTTTAAAGCGTATATATTATATGAAATATTGAAAATGGGTTATTACTTAAAATATATGTGTGTTGTTTAATTTTTTAATTAAATTTCCAATATTTATATCCTATAATCTGAATATAAATATTTTATTCTGGCTGTGGCATGGTTGTGGGTTCTATTCTCACTCGGAGAATTTTCATTTGCTCGCTCTGGTTATAAGGCAAAGTGTGGCGTTGAGTATCACTCCTCAAAACTCAATATTTTGATAACTGAGTGGAAAATAAACAGTAAGAATAAATCCGAGTTTGAAGCATTAAAAATATACAGGCTGATTGGTATACAGATAGATAAACTAATACAGATGATATAGGAGGTAATTTCCAATCATGTTATATATAGGATTACATAGCATAACCTAAGACGTTATTGTCTCTAAGATATTCATAATAAAAAAAATATATCAAAAACTTTGCGTGCTTTTTCATCGTATTTGACAATTTTTATATTCTTTTACGTGTAACACAAAACCGACTGAATGTTGTAGTTTTTTGTTTATTGGTTGACAAACTTTGAATACGTTAAAATTTTGTTACAAGCTGTAATTTTTAATTACTTTTTTCTCAAAATTTGAAACTTAAAAAAATGTTTATTCACTGTTTTTTCTATTTTTTCAGTACTTAGTCTTAGCCGAAAAAATGGAAACGAAGTGCCTGAATACGAGTATGTTCTCCTTGCCTACCACAAAAAAAATAATAAAAAAATCACTTATATCATATAAATAGACTAATATTATTTTATTTTCCTAAGCGAACTAAATAAAATATTATATAACAGGTGCAACTACAAATAGTAGATTTATTCGGAGTCACGTAGCCAATAGCTACGGGGGCGCTACGGCAATTGATATGACACACAAAATTTGACAATATTTTTCCGTACAACACAAAATTTTATAAAATATGTATTTTTCGACGTTAAAATATATTTTCTTAGTTTTCTAGAATATATATCTTTCTTAGTAAACTAGACTACGACTCTTTGACTGTAGTTTTACTTTTACACACATTTTGTTTTGTTGTGTTAAAATTATATGGTCTATTAAATATAATAAATGTGAAAAAGAAACTTAAATTTTCTTACTTATTTGTACACACAGAGAATAAAACCAAATATTCTTTATTTTACATCCATACCTAATATTACAACAAAACTTCATAGCACTATTACGTCTATTATTACATCTGAATATCGCCAGATGCACTTTCTACATCGGACTGCTATATTGGATCCCGCTGTTTACTTTTCATCATATTAATAAGTGCCATCCAAGTCATAGGAGAAAACGTTTTACATTATTAAAATATACTATAAACGTAAAAAAAGGCTTTATTTACTTACTCTCTGATAAAACAGGTAGGCGGAGACAATCTACAGTTGGCTAAGATTTTCCATTATCCAATATTTTATAAAAAAAAATTAAGTAACAAAGCACTACAAAAGGATTTTTTAAATTTCTATGAGAACGAGAGAAAAGGGATTTTCCGTTTTACGTCTGAAAACCACACAATAGAAATTGCGGGCGAAGACTAGATCAAGTGTAATTTTACTGTCCCTTGCGTGGTGACTGGTGACACTTACAAGTATCATAAGAATATTCAGTTCCTAAGGTAATAAATATTCGTAGGGTAAGATTGCAGAATATTTATATTATAATCCATATGAATATGTTTAAAAGATCTCAAAAGCTAGTCAAAAAACTCTTTGCTATTAAGATAGGAAATAATTTCAAAGATTTTCTATAATAATAGAACAATTCAAATTTAATAAGATATCAAAACTATTTTTAAAATTTCCTGTATACTATTATAATACAGTGTAATTTCTCTGAGTATATTTTAACAAACTAGGGCTATGTCTTGTCTAGATAGTGCATAATTATAGCTTAGCTTAATCTAGTTCTCCATTAAAACAAACACTGAACATATTTTCCATCTTGATAAGAAAATATTAAAATGGAAATATAAATACGCTCAAGTATATACCTTAACCCACAATATTACTATTTCATTGATGAGTTCTGGTACACAATGCTTCACGACACTTTCACGTAATGAGTCGTCGCGACTATTTGCTATTAGGTACTTTAGTTGATTGAAAATTGAAATATATAGATGAATATAACGCTACGCTATTGTAGCACAGTATGTTAAAGTCAGAGCTCAGATAGATTATTAACAAAATATTTTTTTAAAGATTATACTTATAAAAATTAAAGCCTTTGTAACAACACCTGCCTATAAACGCGATAGTTGTAGGTTCAATGTAAATATCATTTATTGTTCTTAAAAAAAATTAAATTAAATTAGCTTCACGCTGTATCCCGCACACAGCAGGGTAGGCAGAGGGAACCTAGTGTTAAGACACTCCGTTCCCCACTTTCTGCCGAATTCTGGAGGCATTGCGTGTTGAGTGGCAGAACTTAACGCCGCGCTTAACCTCGACACCAGAGCGAAGAAATGGAAATATAAATTTAAGTAAATATTTCATCTCCTCGAGTGGGGATCGAACCCACAACCGGTCGGTTTTGCAGTCACACCTCGTGCCACTGCGCCACGACCGGCCTCATTTATTGTTCTTATTTTAATAATATTTATATTGTTAATATTTGTATTGTAATGCGTTCAAATCGGGCGATAAGCACAGAAAGAAGTATGTTGCTAGTAATTTCTGTCTATGCTGGACATAACGTAAAATTAAGAAATCGGTCCCCATTTTCTGCCCAATTCATGAGGCATGCGTATTGAGGGGCGGAATTTAACGCTGCGCTTTGCCTAGTTACAAGAGGGAGGAAATTAAAATATTAAATATTTAATTCCCTTGTGTAGGAATCTAAGCCACAACCATAGCGCTTACAGTTGCAAGTTTTTGTACCGTGCCATGCCATGTCCATACTTATATCATTATTTTATATGTCGATCTGAATCTTCCTCTGAATGATCTTAGTGTGCCAAAAAAAAACCCACAAAAAACAGTCTTGAAAATAAGTATAAAATCGCATTTAAAAACTTTGAAGTTTTGGCGACATTATTCTGTAATTGGCCATTACACGAATAACTTTAACCATTTAAAATATTTATCACTCGTCATTATGCGAATGGCTACAAGGTATTATTTCAGCAATGTAAGACTTAGCTCGATAGGAATTTTGTATCATATACAATTTTCATATTTATCAGCTTCACGCTGTATCTCGCACACAGCAGGGTAGGCAGAGGGAACCTAGTGTTAAGACACTCTGTTCCCCACTTTCTGCCGAATTCTGGAGGCATTGCGTGTTGAGTAGTAGAACTCAACGCCGCACTTAACCTCGACACCAGAGCGAAGAAATGGAAATATAAATTTAAGTAAATATTTCGTCTCCTCGAGTGGGGATCGAACCCACAACCACTTGTTTTTACAGTCACACTTCGTGCCGTTGCACCACGACTGGCCTCAAACTTATTATATTTTTAACTATATATAATTTGAATGATTTTCCTTTCGTTTTGAATAGACGAAATCTATTATTAATTCCGGTATCCATCATGTCAAAGATATAACTAGAAAACCTTACTTTACTATATCATCATAATAACATTGAAGTATTTATTAGCGACAAGAATGAAACTTATGAAAAACTTAAGTATACTTTATTACCACAGCAGGATACGACGGTTGTGGATTTGATTACCACTTGGGGAAATTAAGTATTTAATATATTCTATTTCTAGTTTTGGTAACGGAACAAAACGCGGCGTTGAGTTTCGTCACCCAACGCGCAATGTCTCCAGATTCAGGAGAATGTGGAAAGCGGAAGTGTATTAATGAATAGGCGACTTGGAAATCTATTGTTAAGACACTCCAACAATAGGTTCCCAAGTTCCCTCTGCCTACCGAGGGATACAGCGAAAAGGGAAAAAAAGAAACATTAATAATAAAAAATGTAACTAGAAAATCTAACTTCATTTTAACACAACGGCGTTGAAATATTTAATAGCAACAAGAATCAAACTTATGACCACCGCAAGTATAATTTATTACCACTGCAGGAAGCCTCTAATGAAAAAGTGGTAGAATGCTCTTATGAATCTCATCAACATTACGTAGGGGTTTTTATAGTTAGATAATATGGAACGTATTGTGAGTTTGTGTGAGTTGAGTTAGTGTGTAAAGTATATTTTATTGTCTTTTGAAGAAGCATATTGTATGTTTGGTTGTATTGACGGAAGTTAACGCCGTACTTTATCTTGTTACCAGTGCGAGGAAATACAAATAATTTTTACCCCGGGTAGGAATCGAACGAAAAGTTTATAATTTGAATAAAATATACAATATAATAAAATACAATATACTTTATTGCAAATACAATTTACACAATTTATAAACAAAATTAACAAAAACAACATGAACAATAAGGCTGCCTTATCGCTAAGAGCGATCTCTTCCAGGCAACCTTTAGTGTTTGGAGTTGTATAAAAAAGATGGTGGGTGACAACAAAGGCTAAATTAAATATGCAAATAGTATTTCTTTAATGGAGTTTTAAATTTTTGTAAGCTTTTCGCATGTTTGATTTCAATTGGTAAGGAATTCCATAGTCTCTTTTACTATTAAAACTGCCCAGCTTTAATAGTAAAAGAGTTTAACAGGAAAGAAGAGTGAAATAGAAATAGGACGATAATCGGAATAGGAAGACAGATTAGATTTTTTGGGTAATGGGAAAATTTGACCATCTTTCTTTCGAATGGAGAGGAAATCACCGTGGAGAACGGAGCGATATAAAATAGAAGTGATTACAGGAGCTAACAGGTCTAATATGGGAATGATCATTTTACGACTAATGATGTCACCACCGACTGCACCTGACTTAATAGCCATAATATTTCCCTTAACATCACACACAGTGAATTGACTAAATTTAAAAGGAGGAACTTGAGTAGCGGGTAAAGAGGAAAGATCATTTAATGTTTGCAATTTATTATTACTATCGATTGTACTAGAAAAAGTGAAAAGTTGATTAAGGGAATTTAAATCTAAATTTGTTGGATTAACTTTATGTTTTGTTTTACCCACTCCAAGGGATTTGAGAAATTTCCAGATCTTGGCTGGATCATCATCTTCTATTTCTGATTTATAGATATGGCGTCGTTGACTATCTCTACAAGCCCTGTTGCAACAATTACGAGATCTCATATATTTAATTCTATTTGCGTCACTTACGTCAGAAATAAATTTACACTTAGCATTATATTTTTTTCCTGTAGTTTTTTAATGTCAGCTTTAAGCCAGCATAAGCTAAATAAATTAATATTTGATTTTACTGGCGTCTTCAGTTAAACGCTCTACATACCTATAAAAATATCTATAAAAATACATGAAAGGAAAAAAACCTGGCAATGTGCCATTTGGAGTATCCCTCCGTTTCAATTTCAGGATTGTATGTAACTCAGAAAAGTTGAAAAACTTAAGTTTGCGGACAAATGCGTTTCTTTTTGTATGAAATTAACTAAAACGAAAAGATTTTAATACTTTTAATTGTAAAATAATTTTCATTTTACAGGTTTTTTTATACTACAAATTCTCACTTCGTGCCAAGTTTTATAACTGTAAGTCCATGGGAAATTATAAGGGTTCTTATAAGATTTGATTGCGCGGTGAATTTCATACAAAATGCAGGAAATAGGAATTTCTGCTCTTTCTCTCTAATTTGCATTGACTTAGAAGATTTTTATGTTAAGACACTCCACACTGCAAAAAACAACGCAGAGTTGAGTTCCGCCACTCAACACGCAATGCCTCCAGAATTCGGCGGAAAGTGGGAAATGAAAGTGCCTCATTGGAAACGGAGTGTCGTAATGTGAACGGAGTGCCTTATACAATAGGTGTCCAGGTTCCTTCTGTCAACTAAAAAAATATGAAGCTAAACTACTAAATATAAATAAATAGATCAGCTTCACGCTGTATCCTGCATACAACAGGGTAAACAGAAGGAACATAATGCTAAGACAATGTGTGACATTGCGTGAGTGGCGGAATCCAACGCCGGGTTTTTTTTACCAAGGTAAAAAAAACCCAGGGTTCCAGAGCGAAGAAATGAAAATATTAATAAATAATAATTCATTACCTCGAGTGAAGATCGAACTCACAACCGTCTCGTTACCGTCACACTAATGTGCTCCTGCGCCACCGCGGCGTCTAAAAAAATACTGTGGTAACTTTACCACAGTATTTTTTTAGAGATTAGGAAACAAATTCACAGCCACCGAGTTTGCTATAATGGCCTTAGTAGTAATAAAATTAAACTCTTATTTAATATTCTAAACTGTTCTAAAGTACAGACCGAATGACTCAATGTTAAAATTTGTAAAACAAAAATGTCTCCATTAAACTTTTGCTAATTTTATTGTTCAAAGCTCAAGTTGCTGAATGCTGAAATATTTTTTGTTCTGTATTAAACGTGATCATATTATTAACTAACTTTTAAATAACATTTTAGTTAACAAGTAAGTATATAAATAATTGCAAAGCGTGAACCTTTTAATTTTTTGAGCGTTTCATAATTTTCTCCTTGTACCATATGCCTAATAAGTAAAAGTGTATTTTATTAACATGTTTGTAAACATAGTGTTTAGACAGTTTTTTAGCATGCCGCGGTATCCTGCACTTAGTAGGGTAGGTAGAGAGAACCTATTAACCTAGTGTTAAGACGATCTTCCGATTCAACTAAGTTTCCTTTGTTTTGTTTGTGCGTTGTGTGGTGGCTCACGGACACATATACATACAGACGGACAGGTAAACGGGCTACAAAGTGATTCATTCAGGATTCTATTTTTTTTTTGAGTTATAAAAATATGTTAAATAAAAGGAATTAATACGAAATCTTAATTTCGATTTAAATTCAGTCGTAAGATGCATTAGCAAAAGTATCGCGTGTAGCACGCAACCGTCCATATCACTACTAACGTGGGAAAATGGATTTTTGTCGTACATATTGTAAGTGTATGTTAATTTGACACAATATATTTAATTTATTCTTAGCTTTAGTGTAATTAATTTGCATGTATATTGTTATTTTTAGAGTTCCGCGTGAGACTACTAGAATTTAATTTTTATACAAATTTTTAGAATTCCGTAACCAAGTGGCGAAAATCATAAATATAACTTTGTCATTTCGCCAGTATTATTACTAATATTTTTTTAACTAAATGTGTCCGTTATCTATGTTTGCCACTACGGAACCTTTCGTGGGCGAATCCAAATCGCGCTTTGCCGCGTTACATTTTCAATTATATTTATATATCTGTACAGAATATTCCTATCTAGTCACTACCTAGTCCTTTAGCTATTTTCGCAATTTTTTATCCCAGAGTAGGTATCAAACCTACAACCATCAAGTTAGATACTACACCACTGTGTCATACTAAGGCTATTGTAATTAATCTCTCCAATATGTCTTTCTGCGGCCACGTAACAAGCTTAGTACGTAATCTCTAGAGTTGCCAAGTGCCAACCAAATCGATCTACGACCAGCTGTGAATCCGATACTAGTGCTCTTTATCAAAGTGTCTACTACACTGTGATAGAGGATTACTTTAGTTTTTAGGGTTCCGTATCTCAAAAACTAAAAACGAAACTCCTATAGGATCACTTTGTTGTCCGAGAGCTCGAGAGCCACGTGCTCTCGGTAGCCACGTGAGGTATCAAGCTGAAATTAATATCAATAAGAAGATACGGGCATTTATGCATCGTTTTTGCTGTATTTTTTATGAAATTCTCCGCGTAACCAAAATCTATAGGGTACTTCCCGTGGACCTACAGTTAAGAAATTACGCACGAAGAACGTTAGATTTTTTGGTTAAGAATTAACAATACTAATAAAGAAAAATTATAGATATTTCAAAATAATAAACTCATATTTGTAGTATAAAATGAGTGCACACGCCCACTAACTTAAGTTTGTCTACTTTAATAAGTTGAACTTGCCGTTGACATACAATTCTGCACTTGGTACGAAAGTATGGGTGAGCGAATTCGTCTCGCACTTAACCAGTTGTTTAAGGAGAAAAATGTAATTATTTTAAGAAAATAGCAAGAACGTCTTGCGTCAGTTCCTCACAACTGAAAAGAGAGAATGGAATATCATGACAATAAACATTTTTCTCTGTCCAAATAAATGTCAAAGATTCATATTTATTTACATCAAGAAGAGTTAAGCCAAGTCGTCAGTCTACTAATGAAATAAAGCGTAACATAAAACGTTTAAGCTTTTAATCCGATTTGGTTTTAAATATCCGGTTTAAGTTGAACCGAATGAGAATAATTAATTCCCGGATAATTGCTTTACCGATAGCCGAGAAATATGTGGAGTTATTGAAATATTTGTATATTTAAAAAAAACTTGCAAAAAGAACAGGAGTTCGGGGTTTTGGAAGGCGGGGAATGGAGTGTCTTAACACTTGGTTCCCATTGCCTGCCTCTCCTGTTATATGCGGGCGTTGCTTTATTTTATTTACTTATTCTAACAAGGCAAGCTTTGATTGTTAACAAAAAATGTAATCGTTCTTAATCGTCTATTACACTGTAACATAAAGGCTGTTTAATTTCCGCTTTGACTTTAATCCTGAACGTGGGCTAAGTGACAAGTGAGGGTACAAGTAATTATATAAAAATTATAAAATTTTTTGTTTTGTTTTGATACATAATGATTAAAATCCGACTAAGTTTCCAAAAAAAATCTCGAAAAATGGCAATTGAATGGGAAAAGAAATAAAAAAAGCAGAGTATAGAAATTTATCCTTCCTTGCTTATTATATTTTATTTAATTTTTAGTCCAATAGTATTACGTACGTAAAAAAAACTAAGTGTTAAGACGCTGCGTTTTTCTTAATTTTTCTTAATATTGCGTGTTTTGCGGCAGAACTTAACGTCGGAGGAAATAAAAATTATTTAAATATTATATTAAATATTATATATTAATCTGAATGGCAATCGAACCTTAAATCATAGTATTTACAGGTTTATATTAGATTCTGTAACAGCGATTAACTTTTAACTTGAAGGCTAACATAAGTTCTAAATTAAACAAGAACATTACTGATAAGAGCATAAGGTTACATCTTTTAAATGTTTCATTTGCCAGATTGTGTTTTGAAGTCTTGAACAAAGAAAACTTTGTATATTGTAGCTATTGTAACTTATTTGTGAAGTGTTTGTGGGTTCGATTCTTGCACGAAACAGCGACAATAATATTTGTTTTTCACTTTTACGATTAATTTTTTTAAGCTTTCTATATCCTGCACAAAGCACATTAGGCAGAAGGAATCTGGAAATTTAGTGTAAAGATACTCCATTCCACATTAAGAAACTTCTCTAGACATTGCGTGTTGAGTGGCGGAACTCAACGCAATTGCTACTACAAACAATAGAGTAGGCAGAGAGAAAGCAGTAGAAAATCATTTCTCAGTTTTCGCCCGAGATCATTTCGATGATTTGACGCTTTGCGTTACCGGAAAGGAGCAAAAACAACAAAATGAATGAATATCTTCTATTTAATGCACCATCCACTTTTATACAACTCCAACATCCAAAGGAAGAGATAGCTCTAAGCGATAAGACCGCCTTGTTTGTTGTACTTTTTAATTTTTTAATTTATATATTGTTTTATGTTATTAATGTGCAATAAAGTATATTCTATTATTATGAATAGATTTTATCTAGTTGAAATAGAACTTAATTAATATCATAAGGTATTCCAAGTTAGGATATTTGTAATATCGGCTTATTATGTCAGTTAAGTATTAATGAATATAGAGGCCAGTCGTGGCGCAGCGGCACGAGATGTGACTGTAAAATCGACTGGTTGTGGGTTCGATCCCCACTCGAGGAGATGAAATATTTACTTAAATTTATATTTTCACTTCTTCGCTCTGGTGTCGAGGTTAAGCGCGGCGTTGAGTTCTGCCACTCAACACGCAATGCCTCCAGAATTCGGCAGAAAGTGGAGAACAGAGTGTCTTAACACAAGCTTCCCTCTGCCTACCCTGCAGTATGCGGGATACAGCGTGAAGCTGTTTTTTTTATTTAAGTATTAATGTTTGCTAGGCATTTAAATTTCTATTTTGGCACCCTCGAAACGCTACAAATGAAACTGAACTAAATTTCTATGACTGAAAGATCTACTCTCTTTCTCTATAATTCTCAACTTAAATAGAAAATAATACATTACTTTACATAAAATATATCAACAAATATTTAAAATATATAGAAAACAACGTCAACCTTTTATCCGAAATTCGTCGAAGCACTTTCATACACAAACGGTCGTTACTGGGTAAAAAATAATAATCATAATAATCATAGCTTCCTACGTTAAACACTTGAATATTAAAATTATTTTTTTTATTATGTTCTATCTGTTTGTACTATAATCTATTAATAAATAGTAAAATTCATAATAATATATTATATTTATTAATATGTACAACAAATGCAATAAAGACAATCAAAAAGTCAACTTTATTCTTTATATTATTAAAAACTTTAAAATTAATATTATTTTTGCTTTGGAAACAGGCAAACTGAAATTAGATAAAATAATTTGAACGTAAGAAGATTTGAACTCATACTTTTGAGATCTTTCGTTAATTTACAAGCGACACCAGCATTGCAAACTGTCAACTTTAATCAGTTATACTTTTGGTGTATCTACATTCATAAAACCGATAGAGAACTCTCGGTTCACGAGTACGACTCTAACTTGACCAAAGATGTTGATTATTTTATAAATTAAATCAAATTAAATCAGCTCCACGCTGTATCCCGCTCACAGCAGGCTAGGCAGAGGGAACCTAGTGTTAAGACACTCCTTTTCCCACTTTACGCCTAATTCTGGAGACATTGCGTGCTGAGTAGCGGAAGTCAACGCCGCGCTTTATGTCGACACCAGAGCAAAGAAATGAAAATATAAATGTAAATAAATATTTCACTACCTCGAGTGGGGATCAAACCCACAACCAGTCGATTTTACAGTCACACTTTGTGCCTCTGCGCCACGACCGGCGCTAGATTATATAAAAATATCTAAGAACATGCTTTTTACGTATACTCTGTACTAACTACATCCCAAATTTCCGCTACCCAAAGATAATTACTAAGAATTATCATCGTTAAATTTGTAAAAATCTCCCTACAAAGATGCTAACATCATAAATAAGTTGTAACAAGCGTATAAAAATTTCGACGTAGCTCGATGAGAACGTATGGCTCAGTGGTCAGAGCGCCTGGTCGGTTTCCAGGAGGCGCGGGTTTGAGTCCCGCTACGTTAAAATTTTTATACGTTTTCTAAATAAGTATTTTTCTTTCCTAAGTGTGGAATAACACTTTAAAAATGTTTAAAAAAAATATTTTTGTTTTATTTTAACTGCTCTTAATAGCAGCGTTAAGCTCCACCGCTATAAATTATATATAATATATGTAAGTATATATTATGGTCTTACATATTAATATATTAATGTCACGTGATAATTAAGAACATAATGGGCAAGAAATGAAGGTCAAAATATCCTCAGGCACTGATAAGGGTGTAGTAGATATCATAACCCTTGTTGATTAACTGCAGGCTTGCTTTAATTTAAATTGCATGTTAAATTTATGGTGTTTTGTAGTAAAGTTATTATATTGTTTAAATATACTTATATAATAGAGGCGTATTGGTGCAGAAGCACAGGTTCGATCCCCACTCGAGGCAATGAATTATTAGTGTTTCCTTACTCCGGTATCCTTAGGCTGTGCCTGGAGAATGGAGTACTTTAACACTAAATTCCTTCCAATTTCCCTGATATGTGCGAGGAAAAAAATAAAGTTCATATATAATCTTACATAAAATTTGAATTTGTGTATCTCACTGGTTCTTTTTCATGTATACTATCTATTACAGATTTGTAAAGCATTCATAAATTATTCCTAATAGATTACAAATTTTCAAAATATAAATATAATTTTTTCACCAGCAACTTGCTCTTAGATATGGCCATGTGGAGTTACTTGTACCCTACAGTATAGGTAAAATACCACGTCTGTCCTAGAAAATAGTTGTGCTATGCTCTACTGAGATCGGTCTATTATTACTGGGAGGTATATTGTTGCCAATTAACTCGTTATATATAGTGCTAGTAGACCATGCAATTATACACGATGATAATCTCGTGAAAGCAGAAAAAAAATTATGACACGAATATTTGATATTAATTTTAGGCTTAATATAATAAAAATATAATCTCCACGCGAACTTGAGATGAATGGTATTAACAGACGGACAGACGGACTACACAGTAATTCTATAAGGGTTCCGTTTTTATCTTTAAAGGTAAGGAAGCCTAAAAACCAATCAAGTTCGAGTCGGAGTCACCCACCGATGGTTCTGTACCAATTTCAAGATTGCTGGTCAACGGGAGGTGCCACTTTTAAAAGATAGCAAATTTAAGTTTACGGGCGTAGACACTTATTTGGTATTAAATTAACTACAATTATAAGTTTATAAAAATGTATTAGTAATACAAATATAAATGTCCATTTAGCGAACTTTTTTCTTTATATAATTTTAGATAGGATTTAATTACGTAGCGTACAAAGTTGGGAAACAAATTTGCGTTTTTACTTTTTTTATTTGCTATTACGTGATTTTTAAAGATTTTAAATAACCGATACACCGATACTTGAAATTGTGATATCGATGATAGTAGTCTATCATCGATATCATAATTTCAAGAAAATAACAAATAATAAATCAAGTGCTTAAGAATAATCTAAATCACACAAATAGTGACAAAGTATTAGTTTAACAAAGTTGCTTCTACATTTATCAACGAGTGTATTAAGATACGACTCGAAGAGTTCTTTCTGCCTATCCTACTACATACATATATGTTGGAGACACGTGAAGCTATTTCCGTACCTAATAGATCTAATAATGACTTATACTATATTTTTTCTAATAATTATAATATTAATAGAAAGTGTTAGTGCGGACGATTTAAATATGAGCAATATTATGGTAGGAGCATATAAAAGTGTATTTGATCAAGATTTGTACAGACGTATCGTTGATCCGATCAAATGTGAAAGACAAATGGAGTTGCTGCTAAGCAATATTTCTATGTCGTTTCCTTGTAAGTACTAGTTTTAAAATAAAATAAAATTAAAAAAAAAAACGTTTAACGGTAGTATATGGTAAATGTTAAACGGTATTATATTGTAAATGTTTAACGGTATTATATTGTAAAAAATGTTTAACGGTATTATTTTGTAATGATGCAGAAAATGTACTAAAAGCTTAAAAAAATGATACTTAATATCCCACCACTCTCCCACTAATTCAGCTTCACGCTGTATCCCGCACACAGCAGGATAGGCAGAGGGAACCTAGTGTTAAGACACTCCGTTCCCCACTTTCTGCCGAATTCTGGAGGCATTGCGTGTTGAGTGGCAGATCTCAACACCGCGCTTAACCTCGACACCAGAGCGAAGAAATGGAAATATAAATTTAAGTAAATATTTTATCTCCTCGAGTGAGGATCGAACCCACAACCAGTCGGTTTTACAGTCACACCTCGTGCCACTGCGCCACGACTGGCCTCAATCCCCACTAATTAAGAGCATTAATTTGAATAAAATAAAATCGTGGGGAGATGATACATCGAGATTGAGAGATTGGCTACTGAACATAAAAAATCGACTCGCGCCTCGTGAGCAAACCAAAACATCATCAAACGAGAGGAGTAATAGCGAAATATCTTTGTATTTCACTAAATAGCTAAAAGATTACAGTCTATCTAGAATTATCGTTAGTTCAATTCTAGAAATTATTCCGAAGGTGATATTAATAGTTCTTAACTAAATTCGAATTTAATTAGTAAAGCGCATAAAAAGGTGCCACTTAAATCTGAATTTGGGTCACAAGTCTCAAGTGTTCTAAGTTTCTCATCCTACAATGCATGTACATCCACATAGTAAATGCTAAGTAGTTTCTTCTCACGATGACGTACATGGGTTCTAAAATATTAAAAATAACTTTATATTTTAGCAAAAGATGGAATCCTTATAGATTCGACTTTTCTGTTTCTGTCAATATCACAGACACTTTGTATACTTTTGTTTTGTATATTCAACTATTTTGGGTTTTTTTTTCTTATAGTTATAGATGCTAGTGGCAAATTTCCAAATGGTCTCCTGCTAGGAAATCATATGGAATTGGGTAGCTATTATCAATGCTTAAACATACAGAACTCTGCATATGACATGGATATAGAAGGAAAGTATTGCATGATGCAAATACCTGTGAATAAAGATATTTTTAAATCTGCTGCAGCATCCCTTAGTTTTGTGAGGTTATTTGGCAATAATATAATGGAAAATAATCGTCTTATTAATATAAAGCAACAAGTGTCTGCATTATCAGGATTTGGACATTCTTTAATAAGCAGGTAAGAAATTAAAGTTGTTAACATAAGAACTAAAAAAATTGTCTTCACTCATTTTTTCTTTTAGCTTCACACAGGTAGGAAGAGAGAACTTGATGCTAAGTAAGAGACTCCGTTTCACACTTACCGCCTAATTTTCAAGATATTGCACGTTGAGTAGTGGAGCGCAACGCCGCGTTTTGTCTTCCAACCAGAATGCGATAATTAAAATAATTTATTCCTCCGAGTGGAAATTGACCCACAACCGCCGTGTTTACAGTCAGAAAACTCTCTGTTAATAATATTCTAGTAATGAGTTAGTAGGTAATTTGTTGTCCACTTTACTGTAATTTTTTCAATCCAAAAAAATATATGAAAAACGCCGGGTCCAAACACTAGACTGTAATCCCAGCCCGCTTAACATGAAAATTTCAGGAAAATACAAAAAATACTGAGATCAAATTATAATATTATTCTTTTACACAGGCATGAAGACAACATTACTACTGGTAATACTACTGCTACTAGTAATAAAACTGATAGTGAAGAATCTACTATAAAACTGTCTTGGGGCATATGCATACCCAAAGTGTGCCAACCTAGGGACGTATTTAAGTACATTTTAAACCAAAAGCCGAATTTGGTCAACAATTTTACATTTAATGATGAGCTTTTCTGCCGAGTTCCAAATGATAAGCCGTATAGCATAGCAGATTATATAGCTTTGTAAGTAAAGTAACACACACACACACACACACACACACACGCACACATATACATATACATATATATACACACACATATATATACATACATATATATATATATATATATATATATATATATATATATATATATATATATATACATATATACATATATACATATTAGCTTCATGTTGTCCCCGCACTTAGCATGGTAGGCAGAGTGAACCTGAAAACCTACTTTTTTTAATTAATTTTTTAATTTATTTATTTATCTATTTTTTACATTGTAAACACATATATAATCTTGCCAAACTCGTGAGTTTGTAGGCAAGAAGCGCTCATGACATTTTTAACCTAAACTAAACTAACATTCTAATACTAACTTACAACAATTACAATTTAAAATAACTTACAATTAAAAAAAAAAAAAAAAAACTAAAACAAGTAAACACATCCCTTATACTAGCAATTGTTAA
>JAATLQ010036331.1:0-19173 GCA_013421005.1 Heliconius erato x Heliconius himera | reverse complement strand
AGCCCGTTGAATACGACATTTCATATTATTAACGGCCTTTCAATAGCCAACTGAGCCAAGTCACATAAAGTAAATTTGTGAATGGTAGTGTTAAAATAGGAAAAAAATCGTATATATTTAACAATGATCGTGGGTTCGATTCCCACTAGTGGGAGTGAAATATTTTTATTTCTTTCATTCGGTAACATAAAGCGCGACGTTGAATTAGTAATTTATAGAGATTGTCCGATAGGTGCCTGGTAGGTAAAATAAATAAATCAGCTTCACGCTGTATCCCGCACACAGTAGCGTAGGCAGAGTTTTGGAGGCATCGCGTGTTGAGTGACACCAAAGCGACGAAATGAAAATATAAATATAAATAAATATTTCAATTCCTCAAGTGGGGATTGAACACACAACCAGTCGATTTTACAGTTAATTAACACTTGTGCCCCTGCACCATCCTTAATTTGCCCAAATATTAACTAGCAATAGGAATCGAACTTGGGATCTCATGACTTTTTAAAATAGATAACAGGTCCAATGCTTTATATATGGGGTTACAAGTAAAACCATACAAAAAAATTGTCGATAAAGTAAAAAATCCAAGCAAGTCATTAAATCTGGAACAACTTCAGCAGTAAGGTGAAAATATGAAAGGCAAATTCTATGTTATTAACCATTGTAGATCTTCGAACTGTGCACTTTCATAAAAATTAAGCATTGCCTGAAGAATGGCTGTTGGTTCATTAAAATTGATTGCTTTAGTGTTGTTTTGGTTTTGATATCGATATTTTAATTTTTTTTTCCTTTTCAATTATTTATTCAATTTCAATTTATGTATAGTGTAGGTAAATAGAATATATTGGTTAATCATACCGTTTCTCCTTTTACCCTTTTCCTCATCGTCTCCTCTTTTCCCTTTCCCTTGGTCTTTAGGTCAAAATATATTTCATATTGAACAGTTGTTGCGGCTTAGCGCTGGAATTTAAAACCGCGTTTTGTTTTAAACGACGGATAAACTAGTATTATAAATTAATGATATTCATATAACGAATATAAAATAAAAAATATAAATATAAGCTCAGGCCATATTTGCTATACGTATGATCAGGCACTTCCCTAGAAAACTACATTGTCGGCCTGATTACATTAAATTACATAGTATTTTTTTTTCTAGGTTATTTTTGTTGTAGACAAAGCAATCCCTGCTTTTTACTAGATATGAGAAAATCCTATGTTATTGAATTACACAAAATATAGAGATCAATTTAATGTCATATCTGGTTCATAGTTTGCTTGCTTGTGTTTTTTTTTCAATTTTTTTATTTATTTTTGTGAATCATTGTGTAACAAAGTCGAGGTATATAAAATGATGTTTATACTGTTTGCACTGTTTTTTCCTCTAATCAAATTAAATGTTGCTCACATAGAATTAAATCACTACGTGGTATTTTCAACCCATTTTAATGTATAACTAAGAAATATGTATCGTGTCACTGTCACATCACTATTAACAAAAAACGTCCCGCGCCAGGTGTTTTCAATATGATCCCGCAACGATGTAAAGGGGACAATTCTGTTGATTTTAAAACTATTTGATACTTAATATAGTAGCAGTCGTTAGGATGTCGATAACGTATAATGTTATGAGTTTAAATTCTGTTTTATGTTTATATTTTAAACATTTTTGGTTCCTTGTCGACACTTGACAAAATACCGGATTATATTCAGCCCGCCATGAGCGATCTGCCACTTTTTTTCCAGACTGTATGATATATAAAAGTACTTACAAGACAAGGATAGACAAGGAACTTAGAAAGTTGGTATGTAGAGAGTTTAGGGAAGCACTAACACAGCTTCACGCTGTATCCCGCACATAGCGGCAGAGGGTATCTGGTAACTTAGAGTGAAGGTCTTCCTTTCCAATTAACTAAAGACACTTTCGATCTCTACTTTCTACCAAATTCTAGAGATATTACGTGTTCAATGCCGGAACTCAACGCCGCGTTTTTTCCCTCGTAAGCAGCGCGAGGAAATGAAAGTATTAAATATTTCGTTTCCTCATATAGAAATCAAACACGTCACCTGCGGCGTTTACAGTCGCACTTGTGCAACTACGGCACGTCGTGCTAGCTAGATTCCAGCCCCAAGCTGAGAACTAAGTAAAGATTTGTCGAAATAGACAAACACCCACACACAATCACGGGCGATGACTAGTATACAAATATTACGAAAGTGCTCTCCAAAATACTCAAAGTACTACCTAACACTAGCAGTTATTATATTAAGATGCAGCATCGAACACATCATTATCTCGATATAATAACGAGATAGATGCCTTTGACGCGAATGCTGTAAAAGGAAACTACCAGCTATTGTACAGTTGATTTATGTTTGTTATTTTCGGAGAATGGTCTTAATTGAGATGAATTCTGAAATTGCTTTGAGTTTTGTTATTTATAGCAAGTTATTTATTTTTTGGTATTCTATAAAAGAATTAAGGTCACCGTGGAGTGTGGGAGGTAGTAGATTAAATATGACGTTTGTAGGCTTGAAACTCACTTGATTGAGGTAATCTACACTTATGATAAATTTGTAGAAAAGTCGTTTCTCTACAAAGAAAATATAAAAAAAATGCTAGGAGTTTAAAAGATAACCGTCAGGAACCATTTCCATTTAGAAATTTTTGTTCTTTTTTTTGTCTCTTTATGTGTCCGTTCCCCACTTTCTGCCGAATTCTGGAGGCATTGCGTGTTAAGTGGCAGATCTCAACGCCGTGCTTTGCCTCTACACCAGAGCGAAGAAATGGAAGTAAATTTTAATATATATTTCATCTCCTTAAGTGGGGATCGAACCCACAACCAGTCGGTTTTACAATCACACTTTGTGCCCCTGGGCACAATATTAACTTTATTCATGTTAACAGCTATTTATGCAATATATCTCACGGGAATCTTTTGAGGAACCTTTAAAAAATAACAAAACATTATTGAACAAATTAATTATTGTTTAGAATTTAATGGACGACAGAAAGATCCCGCGGGATGCTAGCTAGGTATGTAAGTACCTCCGTTAATGGAAGATATCGAGTTATTTTCGTTTTTCTTTTACTTTACTTTTTACAATTTTCTTGTGCCATCATGGCGCAGTGCTACAATTAGTTCAGGCAGTATCTGTGAACGCTGTGGTTGTAAATTCGATGAATTCGTTCATTAGTACAATTCAGTTTTTAATACTTATTTAAAAAACGTATAAAAATTTGAACGTAGCGGGACGCGAACCCGCGCTTCCTGGAAACCGACCAGGCGCTCTGACCACTAAGCCATACGCCATTATTTTTGTATATCCCTCTCTAAACATTGTTTTCTTGTACTATTAGAACATTTATTTGATACAATTGCCCCTATTATATGACAAAAAGGCAATCTACGCTTTGTTTTTGACAGAGAAGCTCTGGCCGTTTATGCCTAAACTATAAAATGTTAATTGAATTTATGAACGAAAATTAACTTCACTTTGAAGTTACTCTAATAAAAATGTTAAAATCATAAATAAATCAGCTTCACGCTGTATCCTACACAAAGCGGGGTAGGCTGTGAGAATCTAGTGTTAACACACAGCGTTCCCCACTTTCCGCCGAATTCTGGAAGCAATGCGTGTTGAGTGGCGGAACTCAACGCTACACTTTGCCTCGACACCAGAGCGAAGAAATGAAAATAGAATCGAATCCACAACCAGTCGATTTTACAGTAACACTTTGCGCTCCTGCGCCACGACTGGTAATAAAAAAATTAATAATGACAACAAAATTACGGCATAAAACAGTCTTATAAGTAACCAATTTAAAGTTGTTAGGAAAGAAATTGGTTTCCAATACTTTGGGAATACTAGTTGGCTTATTATGAATTACGAATTCTCAATATAATTTGATATTCGCCAAGAGAAACATCTGAGTAACCGATACTAAAATTAATTATTTATTATAAATTTATAGCTATTTTGTTTTACAATAGTAGTGGGTAGCTATAGTTTGTGAAATGATAATGGTATATTAGATTTCCACTCGAGGAAATATTTTTTTTAATATTTTCATTTCATCGTTCTGGTAACGAGGCAAATAGCGGCATTGACTTCCGCCTTTAACACGCAATGTCTCATGAATTCGGCGGAGAGCGGACTTAAATCTCACTTAGGCCGCTACGTTGAAATCTTTAATATTTTTTTATATAAAAAAAGGATTTTTAATAAGTAAAAAAAGTATTTTTAAAATAAGTATTTTTATTTCTAAAGTGAAACATTTATAATTAAACAATACCTTCAGACACGGAATATACTTGTAATAAGAATCAATATAGCTGCAGAGCTTAGAAGTCATCGCGATGCAGCGGTGCCCGCGATGGTCGTGGGTTCGATAACCACTCGAGGATCGATTTAAATTACTTTCATTTCCCGTAAAAAGGTAAAAAGTGCGTCGTTGAGTTTAGCCATGCTACATGCAATGTATGCATTATGTGGAAAGTGGGACCGGAGTGTTATGACACTAAGTTACTTACCTGTGCCTAATATATTCCTTCTTTTGGGAATGAACCCACAGTCATTAATTATATTATGATTACTCTGCAACTGTACCACGATGGTGTCCGCAAAAATTGTATTTTTTTATTTGGATGAAAAAATGACGAAAATGAACGTGCGTGTTGCACGTCCGTGCCAATAAATATGACTCGTATCCGGCTCCAGGAAACTAATTTAACAACAGAATGAAATAATTGTCGTAACTATTTCAACAGAAAAATATTTTGAATATTAAAGGACAATTTTAATAAGTTCATGGAATTGAGAAGTCTGCGACTTTTTTTGACTTTGACGGAAAAATATTTTTGACGTTTTATATAAATAATACTTTTTTTATCTTCACGCTGTATCCCGAACGTTGTAGGGCAAAGGGAACCTGGGAACCTAATGTTAAGTTCCTCAACCAGAGCGAGAATGACATGTAATGAAGATACTAAATATTTCATTTCCTTGAGAGGAAATCGAACCCACAACCTATCGCATTTCAGTCACACGCATGTGCCCCTGCGCCAGCTCAAATATATATTTCATAGGCATATTTAATACATAGTTAAATACTTAAAACCACAAATACTAGCATTACTAACACCTAATGGACATCATACATAAATGTTGTCCAGAGGTTAATCCTACAACTGCAGTTCTACTACCTGGAGTCAACAAAGTAGAAAGTTAACTTTGCAATCTGTACTCTAAATTCACATTGCACACTAAAGAGTTCTGTTACGTCAACATTGTTTATGTCTGTGACTTTGCTTGTAAGACTTTGTTGCAAAATGCGAACCAAAAACTAAAGGGAACATTAAATAAATAAATCAGCTTCACGCTGTATCCCGTACACAGCAGGGTAGGCAGAGGGAACCTAGTGTAAGACACTCCGTTCCCCACTTTCTGCCGAATTCTGGAGGCATTGCCTGTTAAGTGGCCGAACTCAACGCCGCGCTTTGCCTTGACACCAGAGCGAAGAAATGGAAATATAAATTTAAATAAATATTACATCTCCTCGAGTAGGGATTGAACCCACAACCAGTCGGTTTTACAGACACGCTTGTGCACCTGAGCCACGACCGGCCTAATAAATTGATATAAACTAATATAAATAAGCTAAAAATATTTATTTTTGTTTCAGCAAACGTAGAATCCTTTCAAGCAGCGACGGACAGTGCAGTGGAACTACCGTGTGACGTCACGCCGGCAATACGTGGCGACAGCATGGGACTCGTTATATGGTACAAACAGGGCCATGACACACCTATATACACGTAAGTTTTTTCTATTTATTACAGTAGTAAAAGATATAGACATTGGAGAAATAATTGGTTGAAATTTTATTAAAAAGTCTTATAGTTTTGTTTAGTTTAATTACAATTCTTTGTGGAAAGGGAGATCGTGGTGTCAAGACATTCTGTTGCGCAACTTAATGCCGCGTTTTATGTTGCTAGAGCGGCGATATGTATAGAATTCACTTCTCCAAATGGAATGGGAGTGCCCTCACACACTCTTCTCTACTGCCCCCCGATGGCTTCAATATATACTCGCATATATAAATATTTTATTATTATGATGGAAGCTTAATGCCTCATTTTGCCTCGTTATATAACAGAGAGAGAAAATTCCCTCCGCTTACCCTGCTATGTGCGGAATAAAATGTAAAGCTAAAAAAAATAGTTAAAGAATAAAGCATAATACACAAAGCAAACTTATTACATTTCACTACTATGTAATTCAGAAAAATAAGAATTTATCATGACCAAGAATGAGTTTACGATCTATTAATGTCAATTAGAACGTTAGTGACGAGGCAAGTGCGCAGTAAAGTAACACGAGTGTTGCACCTATAAAGTGTATGAGAGGAGAAGCGGGTAACTTTAATCCTCTCAAGTAGAATTAGTATGAAGAGAAACTATGTGCGGTCGTCATAACACTTTAACTGCGTTTAAAAGTAATTTTGTGATTGTGTTCTTACATTAAATTTCATTATTTAATGGATTTTATCTCTAAATCTAGGTTTTTTTTTCTCCTCTTGTTCATAAATCAAGGTGGCTGTTGTGGCGTAGCGGCACGGCTGACTGTAAACACAACGGTTTCGATTCTTATTCGGAGAAATGAATTGTTAGCAGATTAGAAAACGTGTAAAAAAGGTTGAATGTACCAAGATTTAAATTTGAACGGTTGTCAATAGGCGCGGTTTGAAACAGTTTTCTAAAAAAGTATTTTTCTGTACTAAGTGTGTAAGTAAGAATGTATAATTTTTATTTCCCCGCTCTGGAACCATACACGATGAGGCAATAAATACACAGTATCTCACAAATTAGATGAAAGGCAGGAACGGAGCCTGACACTAAAAAAGAAATACTAAGCTTTAAATAATTTCAATCACGTTATCTTCTGAAAAATACTGATCAAATTCAATTTGGTTCACTTATTTCCATTCATTTCTAGAAATAACACCGAGTTAGGTATATTTAAATTTAAACTAAGTTATAGAATTTATTTGGCTTATCAATAAATCGACAGGATTCGACGAACTTTACAAAGCTGTAAATCGATTCGGGGCATTTATTTATTCAACACCTTATTACACCAACTTAATAATAATGCAAATAAGAAAAAAATAAAAGTAAAATATGATGTAAAGGTGGCCTTATCATCATAGGCAACCCCTTAGGTTGCCTGGAAGATCACCTATGGTGATTAAAAAGGTCAAAGAATATCCATATATTGGCTGGTGTACAAATGATATAATAATTATGTTATCTTAAAATAATAAACCTACTTAAAAATTTACATGCTATATATTACTAATTAACATAAATAAATATATATAATTAAAAAAAAATACCTTTAAATTTGTACATGCATACAACTACATATTTAATAGCTATAAGAAGTAGCTTTTAACTTGACCTTTGAAAATGTGATGTGACTTAGAATGGCGTAGTTCGCGGGGATGTGTATTCCAAAGAACCGCAACCTTCCTTCCAAAAACCCTCTAAAAACTTTAACAGTAAAAGACTCACTATGATGAGCTTGTGTGCTGGCACTTCCAATTTATTGTCGTTGACGGCTAAGAGAGAGGCTGATCCTAGGAAAGTAAACTTAGTTTTAAAGTAGATTTTTTTAACGTACCATCTACTTTATATTCTCTTCATATAACGTGACATTGGTGAAGTGATAAATGCTCAACTGAACGCTTTTGAAAGTCAGTAACTGAGAACAGAACAGAAAGAGCTTGGATGTATCGTGAAGCAGTGTTGTCAATTCGATTTTGGAAAAAAAATATTTTATTTAACCGTTCTAGCAAGGAACCCAATATATGAAGTCTCGTTTGAATGGAAAGAGAAGAATAAAGATATTAATACGAGATTTTTTCTTTCGGTCTATCCCTTTATTGTATATTCTTACAAAAGATAAAAGTTCTACTATTCTATAAAACATGATATTATTCGATTGTTTTATACCTTTTTCTTCTATTAATATCTTGATATTATACGTTTGTGGTTAATTAGTAAACGTACACTGTACCACAGTGTACTTGAATACGAGCTTAATTTACACTGATGTAATGTAATCAGAAATAGATACGTAATATCTTGTGTTATCACAATACTTGTTAGAAATTAAAGAACAACACTTCAGATTCAAAAGTTAGGGTCAATTAGATTTTTTTATATTTACACTTTTTTTTAGTAGAAGAAAATTGCAAACGCTATTTCACCCTCTTACCATCTGATCAAACTGTATCTCACACATAGCAAAGAAAATTTAGGAACCTAGTGTTAAGACACTCCGTATCAAATAAAATCCTTCCATCTCCGACTTTCCGCCGAATTCTCGAGGTATCCCTCTGCTTACACTGCTCCGCGGGATAACGCGGGATAAGGCATGAAGCTGTTTTTGTAGTGTTAGACAGAGTACCTAAATATATGTTTGATCGTCAAAAAAATTTGCTCTTCGCACATATATAACCAAAATATGTATGAAGATATCTAAATATACAAAATGATATCTTCTTTTACAGTTGATAGTAATATATACATATATATTTATATACTCTTCTCTTCTTTTACAGTACTTTAACTAATACATAAGGTACAGGTATTGATTTTGTCAACAGATTTGACATAAGGGACGGCGTGACGTCACACTGGTCTGACCCTTCGACTTTGGCGACTAGAGCGACCTTTCGTTCTAATACGAGCCCTGCTATACTACTTATTACGAAATTAAGGTAAATTTTATAATTATGCAGAAATTAAGTAAAATATATCGACTCGACAGTAATGGGATCGATTCCCGTTTGAATTTTATTTCCTTTTTCCGGTAACGTAGTTTTGTTAAACAAGAGTAGTAGTAATTTTGTACGTCAAAACTAAATCTAACTATATAATATCTCTAAACGAGGAATACTTAAAATTGAAAATTCCAAAAATATTAATATTACTTGAAAAATAATTTTTAAAATTATATTTTTTTTATTCAACTAATCTAACTTTCTTATACGTTTTCTTAATATTTATTAAGAAAACGTATAAGAAATTGAACTTAGCGGGATAAGAACACGCGCCTTTTTGGAAACCCTCCAAACACTCCTGAGTGTGGAGTAACACTTTAAAAATGTTAAAAATATAAAAAAAAGTATTCTGTCTTGCCAAGCGTTCATTCTAAGTAATTAACTTTGTTATTCCTCACTTAGAAAAGAAAAATACTTAATTAAAAAAGGTATACATGAAGAGTATGGATGGTTTCCAAGAGGGACGAGTTGAAGTCCCGCTACGTTAATTTTTTTATACGTTTCCTAAATAAACATTAATCTTAGGCTATATTAAAAAAAATAACAAAAAAAATATTGTTCAAAATAAGGATTTAACTAAAGAGCTATTAAACATAATAATACTATTTGGATATATTATTTACATTTCATTGTACCCTCGAGGCTTATAAAGTAAATTTCATTGGCATTATTTATATTAAACATCTTTAATATAAAATTTTAACACAAATATAAATCATACAGATATAAAACAATTTTTATTTATATGTTTATATTTATTTAGACCTGAAGATAGCGGCCAGTACAGATGTAGAGTGGACTTTATCAAATCACCCACTAAGAACACAAGACTAAATCTAACTATATTAAGTAAGTATTTATCTTATTGAAGTTATCTCTTTCTTTTTATTATGAGAAGAAAGGAAAAATCTATACATATTAATAGAAAGGCCAGTGATGGCGCAGGGGCACAAAATGCTACTGTAAAGTTGACTGATTGTTAGTTCGATCCCCAATCGAGGAAATTAAATATTTATTTAAATTTATATTATCATTTCTATTTCACTCTGGTGTCGAGGCAAAGCGCGGCGTTGAGTTCCGTCACTCAAGACGCAATGCCTCCAAAATTCGGCGGAAAGTGGGGAACGGAGTGTCTTAACACCAGGTCCTTTCTGCCTACTCTGCTATGTGCGGGGTACAGCGTGAAGTAAAACAAAAGAAGCAAAGTTGGCAGAGGGAACCTAGTGCTAAGACACTCCATTCCGATTAAGTTATTTCCGTTCTCCACATAAGTAACTTTTATAATATTACGATCAAGCGTCGTGTCGCATGAGCATAAGCGTGCGACTGTATACGCGAAGAATGTGGGTTCGTTGCCCACTTGAGAAAATTAAATATTTAATATTTTCGTTTCCTCGCTCTGGTAAAGAGGCAAAGCGCGGCGTTGAGTTCCGCCACTCAGCATGCAATGCTTTGATAATTTGGCGGAAACTGAGGAACAAAAGTGTCTCAACGGGAACCGTCGTGTGTCTTAATACTAGGTTCGGATTCCCTCTGCTTACCCTGTTATGTGCGGGGTACAGCGTGAAACTAAAAAAAGTATATTAATACTAGACTGTAGCAAATGCGCACGAATAAAAAAAAGAAAACTAAGTGACCTACTAATCTAGTTAGGAACGATAAACTAAGAAATATGTAAAAATATGAAATACTTGTTATCTATATATATAGATATATAGATTTTTTGTATTTTTTTTCCTATAGTACCGCCGGAACGGCTAATGATAACAGATCAAACGGGAAACGAGATCGAAGGCACCGTACTTGGACCTTACAACGAGGGTACCCAAGTTAACCTCACTTGTGTAGCTGTTGGAGGTAAGTTTAGTGATAAATCATAATTTCTTTCACTAGCCTATAAGATATGAAATCAAAAAATTAATATATTTAAAATACAATTATAGTTTCTAGAATGAGAACATGAATAGGTTAATAAAGCAACAGGTGCGGGCTCAAATTCTGCTACGTATCTTTTGTACGTTATTAACTATGTAACTGAAGCCGTCGTGTCTGTAACGCGACGGCCTCAGTTACATACGTTTTGGGTTCTATTCCGACTTGAGGGCGTTTTATATATATATTTTCTTGTTCTGGTAATAAAGAAAAAGCTTGACATTGAGTTTCGCCATTCAATACGCAATGACTGGATAGTTAGAACTGGGAACGCATTGTCTTCACATTAGAAATTAGATTAGGGAAACAGCGTGAAGCTAAATAAAAAATCTAACTTAACTAAAGTAACACCCGAACAGGTACTAGATGGGTCATTATGTTCTATATATTTTA
Source organism: Heliconius erato x Heliconius himera (assembly GCA_013421005.1). Lineage (NCBI taxonomy): Eukaryota > Metazoa > Arthropoda > Insecta > Lepidoptera > Nymphalidae > Heliconius > Heliconius erato x Heliconius himera. Next base: position 7,997 of record JAATLQ010036331.1, on the reverse strand, counting down.
ATCGTAAGGGTACCATTCATTCGTAGATAAACGTTAAGTTACAAACCTAAAAAACTAAATTAACTTTAATAAAAAAAAAAACAAGGTTTTATTTATCTTTTAATTTATTGTACAAAAAAAATATTTAACAGTACAAATGCGAGTCTGTTTTTAACATGAAGGTTTCTGTACTATTATCAATAACTAGCAAAAGATATTATATTCTATTTTTCAGTGTTTGTTTTTATAGCGGCAACAGAAGTATATTTGTGAAAATTTCAACTCTCTATTACTGTTCATGAGATACAATCTGGTGACAGACAGACAGACAATGAAGTCTTAGTAATAGGATCTCGTTTTACACTTTGAGTACGAAACTCTAAAAACAAAGGATTCAAAAGTGTTTATTCGCCTTCTTGGATAAAGAATATTTAGATTTTTTTATAAGAAAACTAAACTAAACAAAAATATAATCTATTTAGGTTTTCTGCCATTTTCTAGGATATTAACAATTTTGACGTGAATAAATTTCCGAAATAAGTTCCGAAATAGAATTGAATTTGTCACAAGTTGAAAGCAGTAGTAAAGTAATAACTCAGTTTTCAATACTGCAAATTGAAATGTCTGAAATGGTTAGATTGATGTGAGATCACGTAGCTTACTAGTGTAAGAAATATTACTATTTTTTATTTTACTTATTTTTAATGCTTTTAAGAATTTTTTTGACCAGCTATTTTTGTTGAATAGGTTAACATCCCTGGTAAGACAAAGCGTGGCGTTGAAGTACGCAAAATAATACGTAATGTCTCGAATTTTGGCAGCCACTTGAAAACAGTGTCTTGACATTAGGTTCTTTTTGCCTATATTTCTGTTTAGGATAAGGCGTAGAGCTGTAGGTAATAAAAATGGATATTGACTCATTATTAATTAAAATTATATTCAAACAATTACCCTTAAAAATACTTTACCAATTTCCACATTCACACGAAGCCCCATAAAACCCCACACTAATTTCCTAATTCGAAACAACAATTCATTTGGCTACTTAATTAAATTTTCAAACATATTTCATACATAATTTGGTCATTTTATTGGATTTCTAGGGAACAATAAATAATTTCAACCCTCTGAAGCCCTAGAGGATCTAAGGCCAAACGCTGGAACATAAACTTTAATATACAGTACGGACAACGAGTCGTGGCCGCCCTGAAGTTAGGGGTTCACTCGGAAGAAAAATAATCAAAAGTAAGAGAAATCCTAAAGTCAAATATGCGCAGCTGTCTTGAAGCAACTTCAGGGAAGACTCAACCGACCAAGACTCGTTAACCGTACTGTAGTAGGGGTCAAAATCGCTATTTTGTTATACTTGTATATAGAAGTAATTTTCTATTGTTTCTACACAAGAAGGGTGGACAGTTAATGAGGTGTAAAACTTGGCTATGCGCATAGAAGACTGTATTACAGTAAGTGCTGGCTGGTTAGGCAGATATCAAATGTTGGTTTTATTAGATTAAATCTTATATACTACTTTTGAGCATGGTTTATATAAATTTAATAAGTATTTGTATATTTTTCTTATTTTACATTTCTATCGGGTGGCCAAAGTAATTTTTTCAAGCCTCATTTATGAACGGTTACTCTCCGTAAATGAAACAAAATTTATTCGGATCATTCACATAAACTCGTCTTGACGACGTCATGTGAAATTATAACAATAAAACGTTTTTAAATTTTTAAAGTGTTATTCCACACTTAGAAAAAAATAATATTTTATAGAAAATAAATGAAAATTTTAACCAAGCCAACCAACTTAATTTTTAGTCCAAGCGCTCTGACCAACTAAGCCATACGTTCTCATCGGGCTACGTCGAAATTCTTATATGCTGGTTATAACTTATTTATGATGCTATTTTTGAACTTGACATTTACAAACTCCTTCAATTTATTATATTAAACGTAGGGTTCAAAAATGTATTCATAATTATAATCATAATACCTACTTATATACAAAATAATATGCAATATTTTAAAAACTAACCTTAATTTCTATACCAATTGTCAACCAGGTCAACCGCCAGCCAGAATATCGTGGTGGAAAGCACACGCATTACTAGCAAATTCTGAATCAAGAGCTACAACCTCATTCGTGCTACAAAGGGCGGATCTCGCTGGAATTGTAACTTGTCAGGTTAGTATGTTATAGATAAGTTTAAATAATACGATTGACATGTTGTGGCTGAGCTGAAATCAGGCTTTTTGATCATTCTGTTCCCCACGTCCCCATCGTTAAATTTTCTACACTACGTATGCAATGGCGGAACTCAACGTCGCTCTTTGCTTACCAGGTGGGGGAAATAGAAATTTATTAAATATAATCATTCCTCCTAGTGGGATTTGAACCGACAACCATCGAATTTATAATCAAACACTGTCTCACGGCGCCACGACAGTCCCTTCAACGTGAAATAACATTGCTTTTAAATTTTTATATACATTTTTTAGTAGTATAGGTGTTATATACGGCATATACGATGGCCGAATAACAAAGGACTCTTTTGCACGTAAAACAAATCACGTTTAGTGAATGATTCAAAGTAAACAAAACAGTGATAGACTATTATTGCAAAAATAAACATTCGGACGAATCGAGAATTTAACGGAATCGATAAAAAGAACAATCGAATAGAGATTTACCTTTCTATGTTTCTTAATTCCTTTTGGTTTATGCTATTTATTTTGAAGATAATCTACTAAAATATAACTTCTTGTTCTTCTTTTCCCAAAAAGTTTTTTATACTTCGTCTTCCATTCCTAGAGTAGCTATGGGTAGATATTACTGTTGATATTTGTTCCTGAGAAAAGGGTCTTGACACAGACGGATAGACGGACGGACAATAAAGTGATCCTATAAGGGTTCCGTTTTTACCTTTCGAGGTACGGAACCCTAAAAAAATTACATTCTTTCATTTATAACCGCTAGTTCATTTTTATTCTATAATCACATAACAAAAAAACCTGAAAATACATTGCTATTTCTGCAACTAGTATCATATCACATCTCATTAAATAATTATTCGCGTAACTACAATAGAAATTTATTTGTAATTTCAATGAAAAACAAAAGAAAATGCATTGCTGCTCATAAATTATTTTGTATTAATCAAATTGGGTCGCCGCTTGTGAGTTAAGAACCTCTTTAATTGAATATTTTAGCTTTGATTTATACTCACTCAGAGGCCAGTCGTGGCGCAGCAGCACAAAGTGTGACTGTTAAACCGATTGGTTGTGGGTTCGATCCCCACTCGAGGAGATGGAATACTTAAATTTATATTTCCATTTCTTCGCTCCGGTGTCGAGGCTAAATCTATTTAAATGCAATTTTCATTATTGTTTTTGGTCAACTTCTGTTTAGTGTTTGTTTTATTTCAATCGGTTCATGAATCCCTAAAATATACCAATATAAAGTATTTTATCTGTCATAATTTCTGCAAAATAACTGTTATTCACACTTTATACAGCAACTGCTATATGCGATACAGCGTGAAGCTATGAAGATGTTTCTAACATTTGTTTAGTAAGGTGTTGCTTTATTTTTCTTTTTGCTACTCATTTGTATTTGGAAGACATTGTAAATAAAAAACCTTAATCATTTAAAAATAGATTATTAAAAGTAATTTTTCATGTTTTTTCTTTAACAGGCTGTAACAGATCCTTCAATAACACCGCTATCGAAGACCCTTTCAATCGACGTTAACCGTAAGTTATTATTTTCATTTCAATAAATATTATTTATGAAGTAATATGAATAATACATAGAATATTTATATTATTCCATATTGGTATTGAAATGAATATATATGAAGTATACATTTATGTCAATAAAACCACATTCGGATTTATTACCAAAAACAACGTCAAACTAAATTACTTGCGCCGTTTTTAATTAGATCTGAGGCATTATTTTTACTAAACCGGTGGTAAATTATTTCACGTTCAAACACTGAAGCCTTTTACTTGTTTAAGCAATAATTACAAGATTTCACTTTGACTTTTACCAAACCAAATATAAAACAATCAATACATAGAATATGTATTACATCGGCCGGTCGTGACGCAGGGGCACAGAGTATGACTGTAAAATTTACTGGTTGTGGGTTCGATCCCCACTCGAGGAAGTGAAATATTTATTTATATTTAAATTTTCATTTCTTCGCTCTGGTGACGAGGCAAAGCGTGGCATTGAGTTCCGCCACTCAGCACGCTGTGGCTCCAGAATTCGGCGAAAAGTGGGGAACGGAGTGTCTTAACACTAGGTTCCCTTTGCCTACCCTGCTGTGTGCGGGATACAGCGTGAAGCTGATTTATTTAATTTTATTTTTTATGTATTACATAACCCTAACAACATAAATGAGCAAGTCATATTGATGGCTCGGTCGATTCATTAGAACCTCATCGGCATTGACGAGATAAATCCATTAGTAGGCGTAGTATTAAGCTTGACTTATAGATGAAAATAAATGCATGTAGATGTTATGAATATACTGTATGTATGTAATGTAATTTTTTTTAATAGAAAACGGATAATTTTTTGTTGTTCAAATTTTCTGTGATTTTTCTGAAAAAAGTATCTATTTTTTTCTAAGTATGGCCTAACACTAAAAATTTTAAAAATATTATATGTTATAATATATTTGTCAATTTAAATTCGATGAGTTTTTTCTTGGGAGGGATAAAAGATAGAAAGAAGTAAGGATAAAAGAAAGATTTGGTTATGTCTACATTTATATTATTCTTATTTGGAGAGTGACCTTAGTTTTAGTGACCCAGTAAGACCTAAATGGGTGAGAAGTGGGAGACTATTTTTTTTTGTTAAGCAAAATTCTACTCATAAAGAAACAAGAAATTATTATGTCACAAGTGACTTTATAACTCACGTTTCTCATTCCTACCCATTACCAGATCAAATTTATATTATTCCCAAGAAATATTCCACTGTCGTCATCTCTGTGAAACCATGAAAAATTACCCTCGAAATTTAGATTCGGGCTTATTTCGATTTAGTCTAAGATGTAGGTTACGTTTTGAATATAAATGGGTTTTATTAAAGCTCGTTTCGACTTATATAAATTATATAAGATGATTGGTAGATCTATAGAAAATCTAACAATCTGCACAGCAGGGTAGGCAGAGGGGGAACCTAGTGTTAAAATACTCCGTTCCCCACTTTCCGCCAATCTCTGGAGGCATTGCATGTTGAGTGGCGGAACTCAACGCCGCTCTTTCCCCTCGACACCAGAGCGAAGAAATGAAAATAGAAATGTAAATAAATATTTCATCTCCTCGAGTGGGGATCGAACCCACAATCAGTCGATTTACAGGCACACTTTGTGCCTCTGCGCCACAACTGGCCTTAAACAAATATATAAATAATAAATGCGCAATACAATGCTCGAAAAAACATATTTGCATGATATTTTCATCGACTCTTAATATTTTTGTATTCCATTATGTATGCAATATTTATAAACAGAAATTCTCAATAGATTATTTTAATATAACATAAAACAAAATATAAGTATAAGTAATTTCATAATTATTTTCAAGTTTCATCCTTGATACTACGTGTGCCTGTTACAAAGGGTCTTTTAATGATGGTTTAAAAGACAGCTTCCTGAAACACTTGATGAGAGTTAAGTGGAAAGGAATTGCTATAATTAAATATAAATATTTTTTTTCGTATGAAACGTAATGGAGGTGGGTAATTTGCAATGTTATTATAAGAGGGAAATTTAGAAATACAACATGATTTTGTTTATATTTTCATTAATATAGAAAAAAATTAATTAATAGAGAAACAAAGGAAGCAAAGAGATCTTGCAACTATGAACGTATCATTTCACTTTTAATTTGCTGATCATTTAAGATTGTGTTGTAAATAAAAAATCTTGTAATAGAATTTGTACCTAAACTTTTGAGTTTTTTAGTCAACTATTGTGCTTAGTAAAGCATGTCTTAATTACACCACGAATTATAGCAAATCAAAATAGTTATAGCAATCTAAACAAAAAGTCCCGCTGAGTCTCTTGCGCCGGATCTTCTCAAGTTTGAGGTATTGAACAGGTGATTAATTGTTTAACATTATAAAAGAGGCTTGTCACATATTATTTTGAATAGAACTATTTGACATTGAATAAATCACTTTTGCTTTTACTTTTACACAGAGAGAGAATCGGTCCCTAAGCCTCAATTATAAAATCGAACTTACTAACAAAATTAATAAATGGAAAGGAGTAACTGATTGGGTCCCTTTAGTTACTAAGCCTAAAAAAAACCCACTCATTAACATAACATCAATCAAATTGAAACGGTGAAGTTAATTGGAAATTCAATAGAGTCATCTCAACACGCTGAGTGTAAATGAAATTGCAATGAAACTTAATTAGTGCTGGGGAATGACGAACATTCGGGATCGAGGCAAGGGAATGATATAGTGTCAAGGACGATTACATATACCTACATATGTATGTATGTTTTGTATGAGATAATAGGTGGGTCTTTATGGGACTTAAACAGTTCCGTTGGTAAGATTTTGATGTAAATTTTTTGTGGTATCAACGATTTTTGTTTTATTTGGAGATGAGAGAGAGATTTTTTTATTTTTTTTTTACTGTCAAAATGTATTCAAAAATGTGTACCTAAGCATTTTAAAGAGTGTAATCTAGGAAGACGCGCCTCATGAATCTTTTTTTTTATGGAAAAGACAAGGCAAACGAGCGTTTGGGCGAGTTGATGGTAAGTGAATCCCGCCGCCCACGACCCCGTGCAACACCATAGGAGCTACAGGTGCGTTGCCGGCCTTTAATATGGGTTTGATCACCGGAGCCCGGCATGACCCGATGCGAAACGGCAGTGGCATAGCCAACCGCCTCTACTTAACGCCGGTTTTAAATGACGGGAGTGGTAATAATCCGGTCGAATCTTCTGCTCATGCGTGTTGCCATTGCTGGCAGCGTGACTCTACCACGTGTACTTTAGTCGCCTCTTACGACACCACCAGTACTAGGATGATCCTGTTCTAGGTCGGGGTCACACGGCATAAATTTATTCTAAGGCTTAAACGCCGGCATCTTACTATTATTATTACCCAACATTAAGATCTTTGACAAGCAATAGTGATAAATCATTATCTAAATGACAATTTAATCCTAAAATTTGATTTAAATAAGTCCCATTTTGTCCCCAGTGCCTCCATTATACGTTCAATTGCAAGGTGGTCCACGAGTGCTAGTGGCAGATCGATCTTCCGAGATAGTATGCACTTCAGTCGGAGGAAGACCAACGCCGACAATATCGTGGTGGAAGAGTGGCACTAAATTGGATAATGTTAAGAATGTTGTAAGTTCACGTAAATTTTTTTTCGGAATTTTATAACCTCAATAGATCTAAAAATATCTTCATCTGCCTGCATTCTGCCTCTGCGCCATGACGGCCTCAAATAACTTTGAATAATTATAAATAATTACTGATAAATAATAATTAATTGTGTAAGCAAAAAATTCCATCAAAAACATTCTGTACGAAACCAGTCAAGTCTCGACGATGCTATTTGTTTCTCTATAAAAATTAATGAAATCTTTAAGTCTATGAGAAGTACCAGTTCTATTTTGATGATCCCTGAGTGAGACCGTGAGTGAATCAGTGCCAAAGTAATTTGAAATTTTTTAATTTATTTATTTATCTATTTTTTACATTATAAACACATATATAATCTTGCCAAACTCGTGAGTTTGTAGGCAAGAAGCGCTCATGACATTTTTGACCTAAACTAAACTAACATTCTAATACTAACTTACAACAATTACAATTTAAAATAACTTACAATTAAAAAAAAAAAAAAAAAACTAAAACAAGTAAACACATCCCTTATACTAGCAATTGTTAAACTATATAAAATACAATCAAATTAAAAAAAAAAATATACCAAAAAGAAATTAAAAACAAGCAACAACACTTAATAA
>JAATLQ010036330.1:26012-37288 GCA_013421005.1 Heliconius erato x Heliconius himera | reverse complement strand
TGTTGAGGACACTGCGCCTGCCAATGCGCGCGGGCAGTGCATCGCGCGTCATTAGAGCGGGGCGCGGCGACGGAGCGACGGCGGGGGGAGCAGGGACGGCCGGAGCGACCGGGCACACGTCCTCACTTACCTTTTAACTTTAGTCACCTTAAGTACTTTAATATATATTTATTTATACAGTCCATTCTTTTATTTCTACAATCAGGAAGGGCAGTATTCCCTACCCAAGTAGGCACAGGGCACTGTCCCCTACAATACTTGCTACTACCGCCAAACAACATGCAATGTCTCCGAAATTGGGCGAAATGTGAGGAACGGAGTGCCATCTATTTACGCTACTAAATGCGAGATACAGCGTGAAGGTAATAAAAAAAACAATAAAGTAAAAATGCATCGAGATCGACCTTCGATAACATAGTATCAAAGATACTGGAGGAGGAAGGTCACGTAAAAAGTAAGGTAAAGTCATGTATGAAGAGGTTGAAAACAGTGGACGAGGCGAAAGAGGTATGTAGAGGCCGTAGCGTTTGGCGCTTTGTTCTCTCTGTCTCTCCCGCTAGGGAGCTAAAGCGTGAAGCTTAGTATAGTATAGTATAAAATGAACTATTTATTTTACCTATGCATTTGTATGAATAAATTATAAGTTAAAAAAATTAAATTAAATTAATTTTACGCTGTATCCCGGACAGAGCAGTGTAGGCAGAGAGTTCTGGAGGCATTAAATTATAAGATAAAGTTCTAAATAATGTTGCTAGTGTTAATAAACACGAACACATACTCTCAATTAACTTCTAGAGATCAAAGATAACATCTACTATAGTTATTCGTCACTACGTCGCAGTTCCATGCATAAATACGTATATTCTATAGTATAGTATAGCGCAGTACACACGTTCATACTAATATTTATCTCTTAATGTACACAGTCGTACATACGCAGCAAATCGTTTACATTGAATTTGATATAAAAACGTAGTCTATACTTATAAACTATGAAAAGTCTGGATAATAGTGAAAATCGGTAGTGATTTTATATTCTTTCTCCTTAAGTTTTATTCTCTTCGTATATTACAATTTTTATTAATATTAGCGACCCATCTGCGACTTCGCCCGCTTAAATTTATCTTTAGAGTATATTCAAATTATATAAAATTTGTACGTACATTATGGCGTATCTGTTATTCTGATATATATAATCTATATTATACTGTAAGGCTTCATCTAAACCCGTTCAGTACTTTTTTCGTGAAATTTAAACAAACGTCCATTTTTGCTAACCTTTATATTTATAATATGAGTAGGATTATTAATATTAGAAAAACAATGTTTTATTGACCGCGCTAATCTCGGGAACTTGAATTAGAAAAAAACTTTTTGCGTAGGCTGGATAGTCTATTTATAAAGGCTATATTTTCTATAGGCTATATTAATAACGTGAATGAAACGTTTTTATGTAGCCCACTGTAACTGTGGCCAGAGTTACCTCGGATATCTAGAATGTCGTATATAATTATTATTTATTTTTATTTTAAGCAAAGTCGTAGGTAACGGATAGTCAGGTATAAATGTACGCTTGCTTTAATGCAATTGTGGTACAGTACAGCGTCTGACTTTCAATGCAATGATTGTGGGTTCGTTGGTTGTTCTACTAAATTTGACGCCGACGTTAAGACACTCCGTACCCCTTCACGACACTACTTTCTCCATTTTCTGCAGATTTTTTTGAGACATTGCGTGTTTAGTGTCAGCACTCAACGCCGGGCCGACAGGTTGTAGATTCGATTACCAATCTATGAATGGAAATATTTAATATTTTTATTTTATAGCGCGGCGTTGAGTTCTGCCACTCAACACGCAATGCTTACAGAATTCGGCAGAAAGTGGGGAACGGAGTGTCTTAACACTAAGTTCCCTCTGCCTACCCTGCTGTGTGCGGGATACAGCGTGAAGCTGATTTAGATTTTTATTTTCTCGCACTGGTAACGGGGACGGAAATTACGGAACAGAAGTGTCACTTGAGTCTGTCTTAAAACTAGGTAGATAGAGACTGGAGAGTGTCTTAACACTAGATTTCCAGGTTTCCATAGCAGGGAAGGCGGGAACCACCACTCAAAACACATTTTTTTTTCAACTTCACCTGTATCTCGCATAGAGTAAGTAGGGTAGGCAGCGAGAACCTAGTGTTAGCACACTTTGTCCCGTATTGTCCGCTTTATCTCGGTATAAGAATAAGGAAATAAAAATAATATATTCCCTCGGGTGGAAATCGAATCCACAACCCCCACTTGTACGAATATTAGAACGTATGATTTAACATTTACAGTTTATTACAATAATAGAAACAGATAGTATGTAAGTATTAGTATGATAAGCCGATAAACAATGTATTTGGGGGATACCAATGAGTCATGCAGGGTCTTCCATCTTTTTTCAATAATTATTATACAGTTATTATATTATATAACGTTGAATGAACGGTAAAATTTTATTAAGCTGTATATTTATACTTATTTAGAAAACGTATGAAAATTTGAACATAGCGGGATTCGAACCTCCTGCTCGGTTTCCAGGGGGCGCAGGATCGAGTCCCGCTATGTATGGTTTTATTGCCTAAGTGTGAAATAGCACTTTTAAAATGTTCAAAATAAGCTGTATATTCACTTTCATATATTTTAATAGGGCCAGAGTGGGACTAACAATAAGATACTTAAAAAAATTAAATACTCTCAAATCTAAAAAAATCTTAAAATTGAATTGATGAAGGAATCAATTTTAAATATCTGTAACTGAATACGATATAGTATTGTAACTATCGCGTTTACAGTAAAACTTTATTTGAAATAATTACTGTACCATGATTATTATCTTCATTCTGTATCCGGCAGATATCTGAGGGAGCACGGCAACCTAGGTTGTTAAGACACTCCGTAAACCATTAAGACACTACTTTTCCCACTTTTTGCCGAATTCTTGAGATATTGCGTGTTTATGTCAGCACTTAACGCTGGGCCGACAAGTTGTGAATTCGATTACCAATCGGTGAAATTACATATTTATTTTTTTTCATTTCTTCGCTCTGGTAACGAGGAAAGAAATTGGGGAACGAAGTGTCTTAACACTAGGTTTGTGCGAGATACAGCGTGAAGGTAAAAAAGAATCTAAGTAATTATGTTCTATTGAGGCCAGTCGTGGCGTAGGGGTACAAAATGTGACTGTAAAATCAAATGATTGTGGTTCCGATTCTCACTAGAGGAAAATTATTTTTATTTAAATTTATATCTTCAATTTTTTGCTCTGGTGTCGAAGCAAAGCGCGGCGTTGAGTTCCACCATTCAACACGCAATGCTCCGGAATTCTGGGAAGTGGGGAGTGGCATTACACTAGGTTTCCTCTGTTTTCCCTGCTGCGTGCGGGATACACCGTGAAGCTGATTTTATTTTATTATGTTCTATTAAACAATTTCCTACTATAAATGTTGCCATAGCGAGTTAATGCAGATATTTATTATTATCGGTAAATATAACACAGTAACACGACAACGTCATGATTAATACTTAAACACGGAATTTCCTTCCATTTTATTACATTTTACTCAACGCTCTACAAATTATCCGCTTCAAAGAAAGATGAGAAAAAGACTTAAAATACGTCTTACGAGTTACGACAGACGGAAACGAGGACAAAGGTGTATTCTCCGTATTATTATGTGACGCGATCATACAATACGTGACGTCAATGCGTGGGACACTGTGTGATTGTACAAGCAGTGATTGTGGGTTTGATTCCCACTCAAGAGTTTTTTTTAAGCTAGAGCTTCACGCTTTTCCCGCTATACAAGCCAAAATGTTAGCGTGGTCTAATAAGAAAACTTTAGTAGTTTCTAGTATCAAAGCACTCCGATCTCCACCTATCGTATTGATTGGAGACATTGCGAGTTGGTTAGCGGAATTCAACGCTGCGCTTTGTCTTTGTCAAAGCAAGAAAATGGAAATAATATTTAAAAAAATGAGAAGCATAAAAAAAATTAAGTAACGGAACTTAAGACATAACAGCCCAGATCTTAATCACACATTGCAGGTTAGGCAGAGGGAACCTACTATTAAAATACTTCGTTCCCCACATTCTATCTAATTTTGGAGATTTTTTTGTGGAATGGCTGAACTTGATCACACTTTGTCTTCTTACCGGAGCGAGGAAATGAAAATTATTTACCAGATTGGGAATCGAACCCACATTCGTCACGGCAACAGTCACACGCTGTGCGCTGCGCCACGAGTCCTCTCAAATTTTTATACATAACTAAATATTTCTATTTCCATAGTGGATGTTCCGTAATTTAAAATATAAAAATCAATGACAGAAGGGGTTTTACGGAACAATCACGTCATTCATAATTATTATATGTATATAATATAAAAATAGTACCCACGCAAGAAATATCTTGACGTAACCATAATATAGCGATAACGTAAAAAACATATACACGTCAATAGAGTGGAAGTTAACTTTTAAGTAGAACAGGTGAATTGATTTAGATTTATGTTCTCGTTTCAATTGGTTGTAGGTTCGATTCCCGTTTAGAGCAGAATATTTTGTCTAAGGCTTTTTTTCCCATTTATGATTTGTACATAGCGGAGAACGGAATATTATTTCACTACTATGTTATTATTATTAGGATATTGGAGACTCAATGGTGTGACTGTAAAGCGATGGTTGTGGGTTCGATTACCGCTCGGCGGAATATTATTTAATAATATTATCAATTCTTCGCTCTAGCATCAAGGTAAAGCTCGACGTTTAGTTCAACCACACAACATGCAAAAATCCGCAGTAGGTGTAGAACGGAGTGTCTTATTACTAGGTTCCCTTTGCCTACCCTGCTATATTCAAGATACGTGAAGCTGATTATTTTTTTATTACAATATTGTTATTGTTATAAAAAAATAATCAGCTTCACGCTGTATCTTGAATATTGTTAGAGAACAAAAAGGAAATGTTTAGAGAAACATATGTATTACGTATATATGTGGGAATAAGTAGGTATTATTTTCGTCACATACCTAAATATAGTACTATAAAGTACTATTATATAAAGTATAATATTATTTAAACTATTGTTGTATGGTAGAATGTCCAATATATAAATTTTATAAAAACAAACAAAAACTTAGTATATGTATAAAAATATTAAAATATTTATATGTACAATCTTAAACCAAAAAGTAAATTTTAGAAAATAATATTTTAATTACTTCAAAGTAAAGAGATTTCAAATAGTAATAACAGCATAATTTTTTTTTATCTTTTCGGGCGTATTTAGTAGACATCTCATAATGTTATTATTTCTTGACGTTATCGTCTCGATGTAACCTGACAGTACCTGACGTCAGAGTTACCTCCCCCACTTTAGAATATAGAAATTTTTAAGTTTTGTTGTTATGCATTTCTTTCATGTAGTGAAGGTCGTAGGTAAAAGCTAGTTTATTTAATAAACGGAGAGCAAACAGTGACTCACTATTACATTTTTATTCCAATTGATAAAAGACTGCAGGAAAACTTTAAACCCGCATACATTACGTCATTTAGTTCAAGTATCGTCGAAAGGTTGTTTACCCTGTAGATATAGCCCCTATAATATTTCGTATTTTAGCTTTCCTCTGTGTAAAATTAAGAAAAGGAACCAAAAGAAATATATGCATGTATTACTCAAAGAAAATATATACTAAAATATTACTTTTACATCATCACATGGAAAAATTAAATAGCTCACTTTATTGAAACTTTATGACAATTGGTTTTTAAAAATAGTGGTAAGGGCTTAATAAAAAAGAGGGAAAACTATAATTAGACTTTTGTCTTTGAATCATTATGTAAGATAAAATAATTAGAGTAAGTGTACCAGTGTACCAAAATTAATAAATGTAAATATTTTTTTTAAACATTTTTAAAGTGTTATACCACACTTAGCAAAGAAAAATACTTATTTAGAAAACATATAATATAAAAATTTGAACGTAGCGGGACTCGAACACGTGCCTCCTGGAAACCGACAACAGACCCACCAACCTGGTTGGTTTCCAGGTGTCCCGCTATGTTCAAATTTTTATGCATTTTCTAAATAAATATAATTAATTTTTCTGTAGTAGTAGTAGAAATCAAAACTATTGTTTTTAAGTAACGCAACACTGTGACATGACAGCCTCACTACTAGTTAAAATTAAAAATTAAACAGTTTTTACAAAACTATCATCAATCATAAATCAAATAAGATGTTTAAACTTAGCTTTAAAGAATATAATTTTATTAAATTTATCATATGATAACATATTATCATTCAAGTGATAACAACTTGCAACTCGATAAAAAGTAGGTTATAATCTCAAAGATCTTCATTATTTCACAATCTGTCTGTAAATGTATGTATAATAAATAAAGTGCTGAATATTTGTTTATTAATATATTGTAACATTTTTATGTTCCATTGTTGCACAGTAAAAAAAATAATATTTAAAACTTTGTTTAATTTAACATTATATATATTTATATAAATAGCAAAATAAATTGCAATGGTTTTCGTAGAGCAGGGGCACAAAATGTGACTATTAACCGACTGGTTTTGGGTTTGATCCTGAGGAAATGAAATATAGATTTAAATTTATATTTCCATTTATTCGCTCTGGCATTGAGGCAAAGGATGGCGTTGAAATTGGCAGTCGTTTCGAGTCCCACCAACACACAATGCCTCCAGAATTCGGCGGAAAGTAGGGAACAGACTGTCTTAACACAAGGGACCCTCTGTCTATCCTGGGCTGGCTGTATGAGGGATATATTGTCAAGCTGATTGTATTTTATGTAATGTTTTGAAATCTAGTCGACGAAGTACAAAATGTTTTGTCAAAACTGTCTTTCTGCTTGTCCTACTATTTTTGGAATACAGTGTAAACATATTTATATGACTTAATGGTTATACCATAAATAAAATAAATATTAGCATTAATTATAATTTAGTTTTTATACTTATATAAGTAAGAAATACCCAGTTTGTTTAAAAAAAACATTAAATGAATTAAATATAATGAATTTTACAGGAAGGAAATATATTTTAAAGTAATTCTTAGAGGTTATTTGGGTAATTACATAGTAAAAAAAAAGTAAAAAAATTGTTAACGATATGCAGTAGAATAATTTTTAAAATGAATATCGTGCCAATAATAGCTTTTGGACGCATTTATGAGTCAACCTTCAAAAATTTTTCGATCATCTCTCATTAGTTAATGATAAAATATTTAGACGAAGCCATTAATTATTGGAAATAGATAAAAATTAAGATTAATCACCCATTGAAGTCCTTAAGAATTATTTATACATAAGTATATTAATGTAAAAAGTTGTCTAAATTTGATAGTTTACGTCATATATGTAAACAATAGTTCTGGAAAATATTAACGCTTTATATATTTTAAAGGATATGTCAAAATACTTACTTTTCCGTTAATGCCAAGGCCGAGCACGGTGTTTGAGATATCATAATCATCAGTAATAGGTGTAGTTTTCGGATTTCTTGATATATTCATTTTAATAGTTTAGTACACCTTACTCACTCGATTTGAACACAAGATAACACAATGTCACGTATATTAAACACTAAAACAATAATTTATTATATTAAATACGGTTTTCAAGAAATGATTGCGTATTATTTATTTAGAAAAAAACTTTATTTATGTGAATTATAAAGATGACAAATCTTACGTACGGTTGAGCAACACACACTAAGGAATATACAGGTAGATAAGGCTTATCCATAGACTAAAAATTTTACAGTAACGCCAACATAAATGTCATGTCCTTTTTCATTATAATGTTGCCATATTTGAAATTGTATATGTTAAATTGAAACATTAAATACCGTAGTAAATAAATGAAATAAAATGATATTGTTTAATATGTTGGTTTTTTTTCTATTACTACTTTATAATATTACAAATGTAACCTATTATTTTCAATGGTAAATCAAAATTCTTAACATCTGAATTGTACGGTTGTTAACATTTTGTATCTGTCATATCATATTCTGTAACATGTTATCAGAAAATATTATAAAAGTGATTACAAATTTAATTTTAAATGAAAAACGCATAGTACACTATACGTATATATTAATAAATTTGCTTATATATTAACACAAACAAGGTCGTCGATTTAATTATTTCAAATATTTTAGTCCTATACTATTTTTAATTATAGAAAAAGAAAAAAGATTAATTAGTAATTATTTATTGAGTATCTAAGTACATATAATATACGAAACGTTCTAATAAGAATTAGGAAGAACTTTAGTACTTTTCCGATGCAATATGTTTATGCAAGATGAAAGTACTCGCTCTCTACTGTTTCATTACCTAGCTATAATTTTTATACTAGCTAGTGTAAAGTGAATAATATTAGTATATACAATAAACATAAAATGTATAATATATTGTATACTATTCTCTCTAGAGCTTAACGCTACTGTAGTGTTCTCTAGCCACTTATTTAAAAACTTTGCATATTGAGTTGCATAAATAAACTTTAGAATGGGAAAATATCTATTTTGATTGAACTTTAGCAACATAAAATGCGGCGTTAACTTCCATCACTTAACACTCAATTTTCTCAAGTGTCAAATGACAGTAGGTTTTCTCTGTCTACCCTTATTTATGCGAGATGCAGCGTGAAACTGAGGATTGTGATTGGATTTTGGTACATCTGGCCTCTTCCCTATCTGTATATTCTTTTAGAGATCTTGTGATTAAGGTAAAACCATTAAACTTCAATTACAGGTAATTTCGTTTTGTACTTATTTAACTCTAGAGCGGGCTTACAAAATTAAACTCTCTTGCAAAGATAAGTTTATTTCATACGCTTTTCTAAGAAGAACATGATGTGTTGGGGCTGCCCTTGCAATTGCGTAAAATTTGGGTTGCGTATTGAATATTTATTTGCAAATGTAAGTGACAAAACTTCAAGCTTGTATGCGCGCCCGCAGTAAATTATGTTTATATTTACATATCTATATGCATATGTCTGTAAAATGCAATAATAATGCTTTAATAATATAATGTTAATTATTATAGAATTTCGGTAAAATACTTAAACTAAAAATATAGCATCACAAGCACTTAGGGGCTATGATTTTTTTATATTTTAATTTCCTCGCATTGGTAATGATTTAAAAGCGCTGCACGGCGCTGAGTATAGGTGGAGATCCCATCGCTTAAAACTGTAGGGATCAGATTTTCTAATGAAACTTATATTTAAGAATGATATATGATAGCAGAATAGATTACACTAGGGTTGCCTAAAAGAATCCTGCCGCAATCACCTTTAATTAATGTTTTTCGTAACTCGTTTTTGGTGAAAATTGCACTCATATGTTTTTTATGTGAATCGCACATCATTTGAAAGAAAATCGCATAAGGAATTGGAAAAACAATGGTTGCCAGCTCTTAGTCTGCCGCAAGTCCAGGGTTGCCTGGTTTAAAGAGGTTACTTAATGTGAATATTTGCACTCATGTGTTTTTTTAATGAATTATATATCAAATTAAAGCTTATTTTTTTGTCATCACTAAAACACATGGTTGCCTGGAAAACGGCTGCCGCAAGCAAAGGTTGCCATCATTTGAAATATTTTATTCTGATTCCGTTTGACTGAGAATAGACGATGAAATACGCGATTTGCCTTATGTTTTAAAGTAAAATATTATAAAATAGAAGGTCAATCTTAAAATTAATGTTTATTCTAGCTATTTACCTGTTAAATGATGATTATAATCATATTAACAACATACAAAAAACTCTTTAAATATGAAATCATCCTTATTTTTCAAGTGAAATAATGAACCCATGATATTAAGTCTTTGCTAAATCTGTTTTCTAAATACTAATACTAATTTAAATTATCATTTTAAAACGACTAAATTATCTAATTAAATAAATGCTTACAAATATCAATCTATTATAAGGTATTAATTACAACATGTTTCCTTAAGATAATGAAGGGCGACAATTATTGCGTATGTTTTTTTATTAATTAAGAAAATATGGAAAATAACATTTCAATATACTCTCTTTCTCTTTGTCCTCTGCTCGTTTGATTTTTTTTTCTCGTTTTTTTTGATAAAAGTTGCCGCAATCTTTTTTTTCTCACGCAACTTTTAAGAATTTGCATTGAAAGAAATATATATGATAGAATTATAATAAACAAAATTAATTTATCATAAATAAATTCTAAGAAATTTCGACAGTAATACCGAATAATAAACGCTATTTAAGGTTTATGACTAGAAGTCGGCAAATATCAATTAGTTATCTACTTTTTACTATAGATAAACATTTTGCGGCGGTATACAAAGCAAACAAAATGCAATAATTTTATTTTCGTAGATGTATTGTTTCAAAATGCAATAACAGTGCAGATGGCCAAATGAGATGTTTTTGAACATATTACTTAGTTACTTAGTTAGTAGTTTGTGCGAAAATGTGTGTGGAATTTAATAATGAGTCTGAAGTGTCTGAAGAAGTGTCTGAAGAATTTTATATACAGTAACATTTTCTTAAATAGTAACACAATGCACGGTTATCACTTACAGTGTTACAAAAAGTTCATTGTTGTAAAACAAAAATATAAAGAAGGACCCCACTCGAGGAGATTAAATATTCACTTAAATTTATATTTCCATCTCTTCGTTCTGGTGTCGAAGCAAAGCGTGGCGTTGAGTTCTGCCATTCAACACGCAATGCCTCCAGAATTCGGCAGAGAGTGGGGAACGGAGTGTCTTAACACTAGGTTCCCTCTGCCACGCAGTAGGGTTACTGCGTGCGAGATACAGCGTGAATCTGATTTGATTTTTATTTTTCAATTATTTTCTAATGCAAAACGTAAGTATAATTAATGTTTGATAAGTATAATTAAATTTAATGTTTAATATTATATATTTTTCTCTGAGGACGAAGAGAGAGATTGAGAATTTATAACGAGGTAATTTTCCATATTTCCTTGATTAATAAATAAAATATCTGCAATAATTGTCAACCTACATTATATTATGAAAACATTATGTAATTAATACCTTATAATAGAACGATATTTGTAAACGTTTATTTAATACTAGTGGGCGCGCGCAGCTTCGCCCGCTTATTTGAACCCTTACGGGGTGAATTCTAAAAAACCATGAAACATGTGTTCAATGAAATATTTTTAGGAGTCTGAATTTCAAATATTATAAAAATCGGTG
>JAATLQ010036330.1:0-25912 GCA_013421005.1 Heliconius erato x Heliconius himera | reverse complement strand
ATACAAACTTTCAGCCCCTATTTTATCCCTTTAGGGTTCAATTTTCTTAAAATCCCTTATTAGTGGATGTCCAGATTATGAAAAAAAAATATCTGTCCAAATTTCACGTTTCTACCATCAGCGGCTGTGCGTGCGTCTTACCTCAGTCAGTCAGGTACTTGTTTTATATATATATAGATGATAATTTAGTCGTTTTAAAATAACGATTTAAACGAATATTAATATCTAGAAAACAGATTTAACAAAGACTTAATATCATAGATTCATTATTTCAATGGAAAAATAAGGATGATTTCATGTTTAACCCATTTAGACCCATACCTTAACTAGCAGTAAATAAAAGGTTTTTTAAGTAATTGTTGGTAGATACCGATGTAATAAAATAAAAAATGTAAAAAAAAAATATTTTACTTTATTTTAATATTTTAAAAAAGCCGTCCTCAAATGGGGCCACTGGGCTTAAGTGATATAAAAACTTTCGTAACAATTTTATTCGACGCAAAGTGTTTTACAACACTTTTTGCTTTGCAACGTGCCTTTTTATGGCACACTGCACATCTTAGTTGCTGGGAAAGTTTTTGGGGGTGTTGCCCCTCCCCATCATGCTGCAGACTTGGCACTGCAAAAGCTGCTGGGCGCATAGATACGCTGCTGTTTCCGTCTCTGAAATAGTGACGAGTGATGTAACGACGAAAATCAAGCTGATCTATCTTGTTTGTATTAGTTAGTAGGTGTAGGCGCCATGAATTTGCAACAGCGAGATCCAGCATGTATGTTAATAAAACCCTCCACCATTTTTTTCCATGTACAGCAGTACGATACAGGGAAATAGATGTATCTGCCTGATCCACCCCGCCCATACCCTTGTTACAGTTTTAAAAAATGTGTGGAATGCCAACGTCCATTTTTTTCTTTTCTATAGCACTCCATCTCTACTTTATCCAGAGGAACAACGGTGTCGAAATTTGACCCCATTACGCAGACGCTGTTGTCCAACCATCGCACAAATAAAATTTGGTTGACTTGGTCAAATCGGTTTTCATTCAATTTCATATCCTTTAGTGAGAGGACACTTCGTAGTTCTACTGTCGCGAGCAGTACCAATTGTTCCATAACCAGCCTGCCATAAATCTCGAAGCAATGCGTAACTAGTAAAGAAATTATCGAAGTATATGACACGATCATTAGCATTGGTATACAGTTTGTTGAGTAGTTGTTTGACTACTCTTGTACCCAAAAGCTCTATAGGATCGGCTCCTACAGTTTTTTCATAGTATAAGTCGGTTGTCGATTGTCTCTATTAGGAAACACTTCCACCCTGTCTGGTATGTCTCGTGGAATAGCAGTTCTTTGTATGTTGTCATCATCTTCTTCCTTCTTCTTCATCGGTAACCACACTTGGTTCTGGAGGCAGCGCAACTAAATCGACCTCTCCGACGTCGACGTCTACTTCAATAATTATAGCTTCAATTGCTTCTTGAAAACCCTGGTATTTATTCCAACCGCTAAATGTCCTACGTGTCATTATGAACTTAAGATGGACCTACTAATAAAAAAATATTTTTTACTTCTGATGTGCCCATTGGCCCTAATTGGGGACAGCATAGTAAAAGCTAAATTTATCTTATTATGATTCTTCTTTTCTAATTAAAAGTAATTATATTATATAACATACTAAGTAATTGAGTATGTTTTGTACCAAAACAAATGTAACTAGAAGAAAAAGTTTAGAAAAAAAAATACTTACTTTATACCTTCACTAATTTATGCAACAGCTCCACAAAAGGTACAAAATGAACAATTATAAATGTTTTTTAAATGACTTTTACAGCCACAACATAAAGATACACTATTTATCGTCACAATTGTATACATGAACTGCATAAACATAAAAATACAAAAATAACGAGGGTACTTTTATAAATGTCCTCATTTGGGCACGGCGGGTCTATATGGGTTAAATAGTTTTTGTATGTACTTAATATGATTAAAATCATCATTTAACAGGTGAACAGCTAGAATCAATATTAATTTTAAGATTGACCTTCTATTTTATAATATTTTACTTTAAAACATAAGGCAAACCGCGTATTTCATCGTCTATTCTAAGTCAAACGGAATCGGAATAAAATATTTCAAATGATGGCAACCTTTGCTTGCGGCAGTTATTTTGCAGGCAACCATGTGTTCTAGTGATGAGAAAAAAATAAGCTTTAATTTGATATATAATTCATTAAAAAAACACATAAGTGCAAATATTACAAATGCAAATATACACACAATATTAACACTGACCTCTTTAAACCAGGCAACCCTGGGCTTGCGGCAGACTGAGAGCTGGCAACCATTGTTTTTCCAATTCCTTATGCGATTTTCTTTCAAATGATGTGCGATTCACATAAAAAACATATGAGTGCAATTTTCTCCAAAAACAAGTTACGAAAAACATTAATTAAAGGTGATTGCGGCAGGATTTTTTTGGGCAACCCTAGTGTAATCTATTCTACTATCATGTATCATTCTTAAATATAAGTTTCATTAGAAAATCTGATCCCTACAGTTTTAAGCGATGGGATCTTAGGCCAGTACTACCTCGTTTCAACACGCAATGCCTCAAGAACTCTACGAAACGTGGAGAATGGAAGTGTCTTAATAGGAATAGGAACAGAGTGTCTCTGCCGGATTCTTGTACATTGTGAGTTGAGAGACGGAACTCATCGTCGCGCTTGCCTCTTTAGCCGAGCGAGAAAATTAAAAGCTTAAACATTTCCTCAAGTGGAAATCAAACTCAATTCCGTCGCGTTTACAGTCGCACGTTTGTGACAACCTTAATATAATACCTATAATATCTTCATGGTGTTTTAAATATATAAAGCCTTGACTTCAATGTGTATACTCTGTGGCCATTTAAGTAATATTTGTTGAGGAAAAATGTAATTATATTATGACATTGTTGATGTCACCGTAGTCGCCTTGGGATGGGTATGAGTTACGCAATAGTGGTAGGTTCGATACTCAATTTAAGAATATTGTGGATACCCATTTTGAGAATATTGAGACCAGTCGTGGACAAGTGTGCGATTATAAACGTGATAGGTTGTGAGTTCGATTCCCACTCAAGGAAATTAAATGTTTAATATTTTTATTGCTTCGCTCTGATATCGAGGAAAGAAGTGGCGTTGAGGTCCTCAACACAACACGCAATATCTGCAGAATTCGGCGAAAAGTGGGGAGCGGAGTGTCTTAACCCTAGTTTCCCTCTATCTACCCTGTTACATATGGAAAAAGCGGGAATCTGAAAAAAAAAAACAATATTTTTAATAATCAAACCTTATCATGGTTATTTAGAAGCGTGTATTGCACAAACTTATCAACACGAGTATATCATAAACTATTTCCTGTCATTTTATTTTGATAAAAATTGAGGAAATCCAAAATTAGTCATAATAATATCTTAAGAAAATTTATGTAAGACCTTAAGCTTATTAAAGATTGGGCCAAGGTTATTAAGATAAAGTAGAATTAACTCAGCCGAAAGCGGAGAGTTATCAAGAAGGAATTCAAATTTAATAATAAAATAATAGTCTATAAAAAGATATTCAATCCAATGCAATACCGTTTCCGTTTTCTGGAGTACAAGACGAAGCGAGATGATAAGTTTCATCACCAACATGCAAGTGGTGAACGGAGTGTCTTGACTTTAGGTTTTCTATGCCTACTTTACTATGGGGCAATAAGAATAAAAGCTGTTTTTTCTTCTTTTTTTGTTAATTTTTATGGATGATTTCAATATTTTTACTGATCAAATTTTATTATGCAAACATTGTAAACATTAGAGTCGTTGTGGCGCACTATTTTCATTTCTTCGCTCTGACACCAAAGCAAAACCCGGCGTTGAGTTCCGCCACCCAATACGTATGACCTCGACAAATCCAGCGGAAAGTGGGGAACGGACTATTTTAACACAGGTTCCCTCTGCCTACCCTGCTCTGTGCGGGATACGGCGTAAAGCTGTAAAAAAGTGAACATAATGGTAAGTGGAGTTTTTTTCATGTTTTTTTTTTTTTCATTCGTACTTAAACACATGCATTTTATTATAATAATATAGTTGTGTAAGCTATGTACATAATGTACGATCACTTTTAAGTGACTCTTGCAATCTTTTTTATAAGAAATTATGCCATAGTACTAGTGCAGTTATGAAATGAATGTAGATGATGGAATCGAATTTTAATATCATCATATTCAATGTTATAAATGTGAATGTAAGTTTGTTTGTCACACTTTCACGCCAAAACTACTCAACCGATTATCATAAGGTTTTGTATAAATATTCTTAGAGGTATTAGAAAGGACATAGGATATTTTTTTATTGAAATATTTTTTTAAAATATTATCTTTTGGTTATAATAAAAAAATAAGTTTAAGCGAGCGAAAACATATATAAAAAATACGAATGCTTTCGTGATATTGCGGGCGAAGCCGCGAGCGGATCACTAGTATTATAATAAAATACCAGATTAAAAACCTGTTAAACATTTCCCTAGGAATATATATTGAGGCGTTGAGTTCGAACTCTTCACGAGCGTCCATCAAACCTCGTACTTTTTCTTCAGGGGCGAGCTACTCTCGCCCCTCGCCGCCCGGTGACAACATCAACAAAGCCAAAGTCAAGTGCAAAAAAAATGAACTCTTTACTAAAGAGCTGTATGCGTTTTAGTATAGATCAGGGACACCTAGTGTTAAGATACTCTGTTCTACTTTTAAATCGATTTAAAAAAAAATTCTAAATTTTACCCATTTTTTTTTTAAATGCACTTAAAATATACCTATTCAAATATAAACAAACGAAAACAATAATATCCTCACAATTATGAATAACCTCGTCTAATTATAGGCCTCTGATATAATATAATAATGTATCCTTTAGTTATTGTACGAGCATTTACGTTGCTACCAGATGTTAGACGACTTTAGTCTTTGTTTTTATTTTTACTTAATTGTTCTTAAATTTTATTTCTGGTTTTACCCTGTTGTCAAAAGAATATAATTAAAGCTAGTTTTTATAAACCGCACTCAACTGTGAGATCGATCTTAAGAGTAATATCGAGTTCATTCATACATTATAATTTATGAATGAAAACGGCATCTCAATATCGGTATATGGGCTCAATATATGGGCCTAAGAGACACAATTTAAGTGGGGGCGGTTACTCAGATTACGTGCTGAGGGAGTTGAGGCAAGATGGGACGGGATATGACCGCAGCGTTCTCACCCTTGCACCCATGTTTCTTCTTGTAGGAGATTCATGGAGAGTGTGGATAGATATATTGAATGTTATTTGTCTTATCAAAGCGCGGCGTTGAGTTCCGCAACCCAACACCTTAAAAATTGGCTAGTGGAACGGAAACGGTGTGTCTTAATACTAGGTTCCCTCTGTCTACCTTTAAAAAATTACTCACCAGATTGAAGAAAGATAATATGTACATACTTACGCTATTAATATTCTCTGTTCTATTTCAACTTAAATTCTTTTTGATTTCCTTTGTTATATAATGTAATAAAAGTGACAGTCCGTCTTTCAGATTATTACCTATAAACTTAAATGTCAAATTCAAGATTTAGTACATAATAAGGAAACAGCGTGGTATCAGCCGACCTCAGTATTAAAACGTCTACTTTCACTATAAAGGTCTCGTTCCGCTTAAATTAAGTATTTCTAGAATATACGAAATGGAAGTCTAAATTGTTTTTTATAAAATTTTATGAAATTGGGGGAGCTTGACATTGGCATACAACAATTTGGAAAGGAATGATGTATTTATAATATATTATTATATTGAATATCATCACAAAAACACTTTTGTTTAAAACACAAAAAAAAGTAGTAGTTCCTAAGATTAACGCGGTAAACAAATAAACTCTTAACATTACTTACATAAAATCAAATCAGCTTCTCTCTGTATCCACCCATCCGCTCAGCGTAATCAGAGGGAACTTAGTGTTAACGCACTCCGTTCCCCACTTTCCACAGAATTCTGGAGGCATTGCGTTTTGAGTAACGGAACTCAACGCCGCGCTTTGCCTCGACACCAGAGCGAAGAAATGGAAATATAAATAAAAATACATATTTAATTCCCTCGAGCGTTAATCAAACCCACAACCAGTCGCGTTTACAGTCACACTTTGTGCCCCTGCGCCAAGATTGACCTCCTTAAATAGCATAATACACACAAATGTAAATGATTTTTTTATTTCAAGAATTAAGCTATAATATAAGGACGAATATCTAAAATTGCATCACATCCGACGATTGCCAAACGCAATAACATTAGTTCGTCACGCAACTATCATAGTAAATTACCTAATATTATTAATTTTACGTTTACATTAAGTGGCAACGTAATGATAGATAAGACCTAAGTTTACAGTTTGGATTTGCTATACACGTTATAGTAAAAAAAATCAGGCTTTTTTCGTCATCTCACTTAATGTTTGCAGTGACAGGACTCTCCGTTCTCTACTGTCCGTTTGAATTCAATATATTGCATATTGATTGTCAGAATTGAAAACCATGCCGTAATAGGGAGTGAAAGCGCGTGGAATTATATCTGCTAGTAAAAATAAATCACGAAGTTTATAAATTTTAGTGTTTTTTAGCCATGATGTATCCCACATATAGCAAGGTAAGCAAAAGGGGACCTGGGAACCTAGTGTTAAGATATTTCTGTTCCTCATTTTCCACCGAATTCTAGAAGCATTACGTGTTAAGTGGCGGAACTATAAACACCTCGATTTGGCTCGACACCAGAGCAAAGAGAAAAATATATTAAATATTTCATTCTCTCAGGAATAGAACCAACAACCTTTAAATTCGTTGAAACCTGCTACGTCGAAAACTGCATTAAAAGTTGGTCCACTATGTAAGGTACATATGTTCATCGGTAGAGATTAGAAAACAACGTTATTTTACACTATGTAAAGCGGTATGACGTCACTTACTTGTAAAACAGTAATATAAAAAAATATAAACTAACATATAAATATGTATATTAGGAAGAACATACTGTATATTTTAGATTAAAAATACATTATAAGTTATGATTATATTATGCTAACTGCTGAAATATTTTTATATTTTAACGTAAGCATTCCACTCCTTCCACCGAATTCTAAAGGCTTGCTTAGTGGCGGAACTCAACGCCGCATTTTGCCTCGTTACCAAAGCGATGAAATGGAAATGTTAAATATTTAATTTTCTCGAGTGGGAATCAAACCCACAACCTGTCACGTTTACAAACGCACGCTTGTACCCCTGCGCTACGACGGCTTCAATAAAAAATATACCTAATTACAAAAATAGCAATTCAATTATAAAATATTTATTAATTACCTATAATATGATGAAAACGAAACCTATACCTAGGTTTCATTTACCCAGAAATACATCGAAATTCATATTCATTTTAAAGAAATTTGGGCTTTTCCCTAAGCTGGTCCTGAATCGACGACCAAAGGCTCTAAAAATCTCTCTTAACATTTCACTACATACCCTGCCTAATTTTTAAAGATTCGTGTAAATGGTAAAAAAATATACAAATAATTTTACAAAAAAAAAACTAATTCAGAATAAACATTAAGTTATAATATAATATTGTAATATTTTATTTTTGTAGTGTTCTTTATTATACATTCATTATTTAAAGTTCAAAAGAGGGTAACGGATGTGGCGTTGCTCAACCGACGCGGAGTCTGCGATGATCTTATCTGTGGAGCCACTAAATACGCGCTTATTAGTAGGTACGCTTTTTAAATTCGAGGTACTAACGAGAACGTCACCTGACGAGGACCATGACGAGGATCGTGATCAGGTAGTTTTGGCCCGAGTGAGTGAGTGATTAAGCAGTGATAAAACAATTATACGAAGCCAGAGCTAGTTGTTAGAATGGCAAGTCGACTTGGCAAAAGCACTTTTTTAATTTATTTATTTCGTTAAAACTTTGAACTTTGCAAAACGTAATGATAGTAGAAGAAAGTTTTAAAAATCATGAGGGCCTCCTGGAGGACTTGTATCATTGTATGTGTGGGTTAGTGACAGTGGATGTGACGCAAGAAGTGGGCAGAAACCGTAGTAGTTTAGTGCAAACTAAAATAAAACACCCTTTTATTGCTATTAATAGTCGGGATCCATTTTTTCAATCATCCCATCGATATGATCAGCCCTGTAAAGTTGCATGTCATGGTCATTTAAATAAATATGTGACATTAAAAGAAAGTTTTCCCTTTTATTTTTTAATTTTATGTATTGTTTTTTATTGGATTTTTCGGATTGTAATTATGTTTAGCTAGTTCACACACATACTGCTTGTACTGCAGCCATAGTAAAAGTTACTTTTAAAGGGCATTTAGAATGTGTCATACACAACTCTTTGTTATATCCATTATACCATAGCGGCCAAGCTGTAGGATAAAATTGGGTATACATATATAGTTAAGTTGTACTTGTCAGGATCGCTGATTGTGTAACTTATGTGTATTTCTATTATGTTATTTTTTATTACTTTAAAATTAATTTCTGTCTTATTTAATAAATAAAATTTAACTAAAATGTAATATTTTTCCATGTACAAGATAATATTACACTTTATGCAACGCATTTAGAATGTGTCATGTTACTAAAGTGAGGAAATGATAATAGTTCATTCGCCCGAAAAGAGAATCGAACCCATAACTGTCATGGTCAAACTTATAGTCTAACGCTGTGTTGCAGCGCCAAGAGTCCTCAACAGTATGTGTCAATAGTACATAATATTCCTCCGCATAAACGAAATGCGGCGTTTAATTACACCATATAATGACTATCTCCTTATATCACAAAACTTAATGTATTAAAGAATTCACTTTCTTCCCTATAGTGTGATGTTAAATAATAAAAAAAAACTATTTAATAGAATCATAAATGTCCCCTTCATTTCGTGGCCACACAAATGAGTCATATTAGAAAGTGGCCTCTGACAACATCGAGCGAACCGAATTCAGATTAACAACCATGCGATTTAATGATATTATACGACACATACCTATTCATCAATTTGTTAAAAAAATACATTATATTAAATATTAGGTTAGGTTTCTATGGAAAAAGACAATAAAAGAAGAAAGAAGCTGTCGTGGCGCAGCGTCTGTAAACGTTACGGTCGTGGGTACGATTACCAATCGGTAGAATGAATTTCTTTCATTTCTTTCCTCTGGTAACAAGACAAATCGCAGCGCTCAGCTCCATCACCCAACACGTAATATCTCAAAAATTGGGTGGTGCGTCTCAACTTGGTTCTATCTGTTTTTTTTGTCTTTCTGCTAGCCTTCTCTTAAATATTTTTCTGTTTTTAGAGTAACATAAACACCATATAATTAAGAAGCAAATCTTTTTTACAGTCAGTTAAAAACGAATTACAATTAAATGAGTAGTTGAGGATATCCTTATTCTTTTATCTATTTTCGAGATCACATCTGCATTGTTAGAGATACGCAAGCAATTATAATAGCAATATTATAATTAAAGTTGTTATTATGGGAAAAATCCCATAATTGTGCGTTCCGTATCTCAAAAAACCGTAATTTTATAGGATCACTTTGTTGTTCGTCATCTAGATGTTTTTTGTCATCTCTTCCACAACATACAATACAATATAGTCGTGAAAAATGTGAAAATATTAAATGAAATAAATGTAAATGTATGTTGTTTCGTGGCGCCGTTGCATGAGCGCGTTACACTCACGCGCTCATTCCCCGGCGCTACGAAACGATCGCGATAAGTTGTGGGTTCGATTTCCACTTGAAGAAATTAAATATTTAATATCTTCATTTCCTCGTTCTGGTGACAAAACTCGACGTTGAGTTCGACCAATTAACACGAAATGTCTGAAAATTCGCCAGAAAGTAGGGAACGGATTACGAAGTGTCTTAATAGGAAGAGAGTGTCTTAACTCTAGGTTCCGAGATTACCTCTGCCCATCCTGCTATATGCGGAATACAGCGTGAAGCTAAAACTTATAAAAAAAGTAAGATTATCTCATTCCTCGAACGGAAATCAAACCCACAACCGCGCGTACCCTACATTGTACTATAATAATGTCACTTTAATTAAGTAACAAAAAAATTGCACATACATATATGTAGTTATATAGTGTGTTTTTTTTCGTATTTTACATAATAAAGATGTAAGAAACATGAATAATTCAATATAAGCATTCGCTATTGAGTAACGAGATTCACTGTTATTTAACATTTGTAACATTGGGTTCAGTAGTCGCGTTTGTATTTACGAAGAAGATTACAGGTTTTGATAGTACATGCGATGATTATGGCTTCGATTCCCACTTATGGGAATATTTTGAAAGCGTTCCCTCATACGTCGTAGAAAATAGCAATACCTGTGGTGTGTTTTTAATAAATTTTATTTAAAATAATATTGTGTTTATTTTATAATAATATTTATATTTCATTTAATAATTATTTAGGGGAGGAAAAATTATGACGTGTCTTCGATCCCCAGTTTGTGGAAAAAAAATATTTTGTCGCTGTGTTCTGACAAAATGCAGCGTTGAGTTCCACCAAGTACCATTACGCGTTAATGGTTCGAATTCTGACGGAGAACCGAGAACGTATTGTCATTGATTGTCATAGTAAAAATAGCATTTCTATGCGGGATACAGAGTGAAGTTAATAAAAAAATATTATCATATTTTTGTGGAAATTTTATTATGATTAATTTGATCAATCAATTAAAATATATGTAAACAATTATTGTATATCATACACGGATATATTATTGAATTGTTTTTTTTTTATTTTTGCGCTAGGACTCTAACTATCAATGAACTATAAAAGTCAATGTCATATTCATTAGACATTTAATAAACGTGACATTTGACAGTTGCGTTTTAAAACTTTGTTTCTTTCCCTGAATGAGTAAATTGACAAATAAATAAATACATAAAATTACCATTAGAAAGGAGTTAAAATGTTGAAATAAATTGTTGTGGTTTGCCTGAATTTAATTTATCGTCAGATTGAGAAAATAATTAAGTAATAGAAAAATACCATATTCTATTGTCCACTCAAATATACACTCAAGTTCAATATCTTGTCTTAACTAAATCTTAGTTTAATTCACTACAACACGCGAAGGCGTCAAAATAATATAAAATAATAGTTGGCGTCAGAGAAACTGGGGGTCATCAGAAGAGCGAGACAGCTTCACGACAAAACACTGGTTGGCCCTGTATAAGGCTCAGGTTCGGTTTCTTATGGAGTACTGTTCTCATCTCTGGGCTGGTGCATCCCAGTAACAACTTGGCCTATTTGATCGCATACAACGTTGAGTCGAATCGTTGGGGACCCAATGATCTGTGAAAGGCTCGACATAATGGCTTTGCGTAAAGATGTCTCCTCGCTGTGCGTTCTCTACCACATTTATTATGAGGAACGTTCTGGAGAAATCCTGTTACCTGCCGCTAAATTTTCTAACCAAACAACACATCATAAACTCAAGTACCACCCACACCATCTAGATACGTGGCACTCCACTACGCGGTTTCGTAGGAACTTCCTTCCAAGCGCCACGCAACTGTGCAACTTGCGGCCGTGTTTCCAGGTCGATACGACCTGAGTACCTTCAAAAAGCGCGCCTATCTCCATCTTAAAGGCCGGTAACGCACCTGTAGCTCCTCTGTAACACGGGGTTGTGGGCGGCGGTGATAACTTACTTAACTTTGGTCTGATCTTCTATTGAGATCGTCGGTCTACCTGATATTGGTGATTGATTGTCGTCTGGTATATGACCCCCACTCGGGAATCCTTTTGCTGCAATGGTCATCGGTTCTCCTATCTGGGCCTAAATGTTTCTTCAGCTGAACAATTATTCGAGTAATCTCGGTTTCCTATATAAATTAATTAATTAAAAATTAAAAAAAAAAACATTCAATTAGCACAAATCTAGCGAATAACATAATAATTAGTTGCAGGAAGGACATTAAGAACATACAAAATTCAAAACAGAGAGGTTTATATTAGGCGTAACGGCTGCCTTGGTTATAACGACTTTGATAATTACAAGGAAATGAAATGTAATTTTATTTCAGCATTAATTACTAGACAAAATGAGCAGGACGTTCACTTAATGACAGCAAAACTATGATTTTAAAATGCGACTTACGTTTACTTGTGGCTCGAGTCTCGTGGTCCATTGGATTTAACTAACAGTTGTGTATAATACATGAAACATAATTCATCATCATCATCAGCCTGCCCTTGGCCACTGTTGGACATAGGCACGTAATTATTGCGATATAATAATGGCTTTAAGCATCTTAGATTTAGTTTTTTCCAATTTGAACTTGAAGTTGAATGTGCTATTTAATCGAAACCAATTCTTCAGCTTTATATATTTAATAGGCATAGATGTATATTTTCGTGCATACTCGTATATCGCTATTTGCTAGCTAAGCAGAGTAAAGATAAGGAAAAAATATATTACATTGTTAGTTTTCCATCCCAACTAAAATAAATTGTTAGCAAAATTCTGTCTATCAAAATCGGGGAATCAAATAAGTACATTTTGAATACTAAATCCACCATTTTCATATTTTAATAAAAAAGTAAGGTCCAAATGTAATGTCTTAAATTCCGGCAGTTTTAATATTCATCTGAATAAATCAAACTCAAAACTTTCGTTCAAAGCCAAATATTTGTGACCAAATCTGTCCATTTTTCGAGATCTTGCGTAGTAAGTAGCAGGATTTGATGACGAGCTTTGCCTTGTTAATAGAGCGAGAAAACATTCAATTCTTCAGAGTTGGACTTAAACCAACAATAAGCTAAGAGCTGCTGCGCTATGACGGCCTTAACAATCATCACTAAACTATAAGCAAATAATAATTTTCAGCCTCGTGAAATTCACTAAAAAGGTTTCCTACCTAACAGCTACGTATTCCTGTATACTCTATCTCTAATATCAAATTAATCATCGTTGCAAAAGTAATTTTTCACATTAGTAATGGCTTACCGTGAATAAGTTAGATTAAGGTCTATTTGTTTAAATACCTTCACGCATATCTTGATTTTAGTGGAAAAGACCTTGAAATACTGATATATCTACTTTCCACCAAGGCAGGTTTCACATTGAGTTGCGGATCATAACACTGTTTTCTCTTAATGAGTAAATTCTGATATTACTATAAGTATGTTATGATATTTTTCAAGTTTACTCTGATCTCATTTTACCCATTTAACCCACCAGATCTGGGGAAAAACGTGAGAAGCCACTAATTGCGGGCAGCGAGATCATCGCGCAGGTCCTTGAGGAAGGCCTATATCAGCAGTAAATGTAAAAACGTCTGTAATGGTGATGAACTTAAACCCATTCCTATTGGTCCGATAAAAAAAACAAGACTAAATATTCATAGAAATAGATGTATTTTTCTATTTAAAACTTAAATTTTAACTGCACATATACAAAATGGGATTTGTACTAAATGTATTTCATTTCTATAAATGAAATATATGTTCCAACAACTCTCACAGTGTGAAATTGACAAAAGCGGAAAACAATGGGAATTTTCATGTCATTCTACGATCTCATTAAAATATGACCATCAACGAGTTCAATTATTATTAGAGAGGTGTACTGCAAGGCAATGTGCTAGAGCCTTTGTTTTATTTGTTTGTCACTTGTGAAAAGATTGCTATCGGATAGGTTATAATTAGTATAATGCAATGTTTTGAAGGGGACTCGTTGTTTGGATTATTTTGATAAAATCAGCTTCACGCTATATTCCGCACACAGCAGGGTAGGCAGAGAGAACCAAGTGTTAAGATACTCAACGCCGCGCTTAGCCTCGACACCAGAGCAAAGAACCATTTCTTTATATAAATTATAATATAAATTTATATAAATAATTTATTTCCTCGATTGGGGATCGACCCCGCAACCAGTCGTGTTTATTTTGATACAAAGTGAAATAAATATAATTATGTGTGGTTCAAATAGTATGAAAGAATTCAATTTAGAACATGAAATGTGTGCTTAGACAATGTGACATAAAATTCTATTATTTTGAATGAAACCTTTCCAAATTGATGGAAAATGGATATTTATTAGTACGTTTTCTTTACGTATTCTCCTTGCAAAATGCGTGAAGATATCTGCGTGTGTTTCATTTTTTCGGTATATTAATAATGTTTATTAATTTTGCTAAATCATAACAAATAATTTATGTATTTAAAATGCTTGCACGCGATGGATATACTCGTAGATAAATCTTCAAATTACAGTTGAAAAATATTTATGTATAATTAAAAATAAACTATGCTACCTATTTAGTAAAATTAATTGCAATCTTAGTTCCGTTACTTAACACGCAGTATGTTTTAATTATTACCAAATATAACTCAGTGATTCATCACCACATCTGCATATAATAAAGTTTCCTATAAAGCTACTGGAGATTGGGCAGGCAGTTCGCTCGTCAACCCTCATTCTGCTAATTGTAATAATAATAAAAATGAATTAATGAGGCCAGTGGTGACGCAGGTGCACAAAGTGTGACTGTTAACGCAACTGGTTGTGGGTTCGATTCCCACTCGAAGAAATTTTCATTTCCAAGAAATGAAAATATAAATGTAAATAAATATTTCTATTCATTTATTTTATTTTTTTTATATTTTTATTTCTTTTCTGCTCTGCTCTGGTGTCGGAGGTTGTGTTCTGCCACTCAACATGCAATGTCTCCAGTTTTCGTTGGAAAGTGGGAAAACGAGTGTCTTAACTAGGTTCCCTTTGCCTACCCTGATACAGCGTGAAGCTGATTATTTTTTTAAAATTATTTATTGAATTAAACACTGTAACTGATTCCCCGAATACCTTTAAATCTATTATTTAATGAATAATGCTTTGGCTTGTGATGTCTCTATACTCGATTCATTATGGCATGAGACAAAATGTAAACAAAAAAACGAAGGCACGAAGTGTGACTGTAAAATCGACTGGTTGTGGGTTCGATCCCCACTCGAGGAGATGAAATATTTACTTAAAATTTATATCTTGATTTCTTCGCTCTGGTGTCAAGGTTAAGCGCGGCGTTGAGTTCTGCCACTCGATTTATTTTTATTTTATTTTAGACTCGATTTTTTCTTTTTTAATGAAACTGTGGTCACGGGTCTACCCGCGACCACGGGCTACTACAAAGTTTTTGAGACGTTGAGTTTTCAAAAATGTATAATCCCAAATATACGCGACTAATCCGGTAAAAATAGTTTCATTCAAAATATACGTATATTTGTTATGCAAACTTTCTTCAATATTATGCTTAATTAGCAGTAAAAGATTTCGAAAGTCCTCTTAACTTTGTAAGTAATTATACTTAATATCAGTAATTGCAAGTTGCACGAAAGTTAGAGCTAACTCCGTTATTTAACTCAACGGTTAACTGTCCTATGTGAATATAAAGTTTAACTGCTTATAATTGTATAGTAAAACTTTAAAAATTATTTAATTTAATTATTCCTCTAACAGTATTTGACTTCATAAATTTACCCTTGACTAAAATATTTTGAATGGCGGAAAGTGGGAAAAAAGTCATAATGAGCTAAAAAATATTTTAGTCAAAAAATAGTGTTGTATACTCTCTTTGCTTACTATCCTTGAAGTGTATCCTTTAAAATAAAAAATAAAAAATAAAAAAAAAAATCCTCGGCATCGGTTCTCGTGATATTGAGTTATTTGTCGCGCATATACCTAAGCAAATTTACCACTTATGTGATTTTCTCACAGAAACCATTGTCAGAAAAAGTAAAAAAAAATGGAACCATACGAGAAGCACTAGCTTTCAAATAAAAAAAATACATCTCAAATTGACCACCTCCTTTTCTTACAGAATCGGTTAAAAATAGCTGATTTATTATTTTTTATTAAATAATAAAAAAAAACAATGACATGAACATTAATTCAGTTGCTGAACACAAAAATATATAAAAAATAAGACGGAAACGGAAGCACATACAAGTATATTATATAAAAACTTTAAAACGTATAGTCATATCGATATACGTTACTATTTTTGGTAATAGCAATTATAAAAATATGACTTCTACAGTATTTTTGCCGAATCATTGAAAATGAACATGTAACCAATAAATACATATATACTTCACATTTTTTTAGTTTCAGTTTTTGTATTAAAAAAATATATTATTAGGTAGCTTCTGCAATGCACAGAAACAGACAATAATAAAAAAAACAGGCTTTTCTAGTTTCTTTGATTTATATTGAACGTTAACAGTTAGACTTGTTATTTCATTACCTAACTGTTCTAATTACAATATCCTTCTAGAATCAACTAGCTATTGTTCATAGAAATATGAATGAAGAATCATATTAAGTATGAGTGAAATCGATAGCCGAAAAACATTTTTTGTTTTAGGTTCGTTTTCGATTCGGTGTTTTTTTCTTTTTAATAGGCAGTAGCATAGTCTAGTGTTAAAACACTCCGTTCCCCAGTTTCTGTATTCTTATTTTAATTTTAGAGACCTGCGGAGTATCGGACTCAACGTAGCAAGAGCGAGTAAATGAAAGTTCTAAATTCATTCCACCTAGTGAGGATGGAACTCGCAACCATCGCCTTTAGTCAGATGCTGACGACAGCCTTAATTAAAGATAAATAATTATTTTTAAAATACTTTCATTTCTATGTCAAAGTGAAAAAGTTAAATGTTCTATTGTCTTTTTGGGCGTGAAGTCAGAGGGATTTATCTTGTAAAACTAACTACTTGCTCGCGTTTTCGCCCGTTTGCACTATGTTTTATTTCCATTATTCCAGGATGGGCAGAGCTAACCTGGGAATCTTTTTTGACACTTTTGTGACGTGATAATGTTATATTTAATTATAAATAGATGACCGCCGGCTACACGCATGGATCTAAATAAAAAAAAAATATAATATTTGCTATTGAACCATTATTAATTTAAAACAAAACAAAACACTTTTTTTTGTATTATACAAAATAATGATCATTTTGTGATAATAATTCAATTCAATTTATAAAAAAATACAATTTTTCATCAACATTTTCTTATGAAGTTATCAAGTAAAATTATCGTCTTACTATACAAACAATCAATTGTTTTAGTGACACTACTAAGAATAAAAGGTAAAATTTAGCCAATTAAAAAAACAAACAAACAAACACACATTCATATCTCATTAACGTCTTTTCTCATATTTAAAGCGACCTTTGGAGTATTTCGTCAAAACAATAAACAAAGGCTTACCGTTCATCTTAATATGGTATGACCTTAAATTGACCTAGTATTATGTTCTCTTGAAATGTGGTTAACTCTTAAATTATATAGCCCATTATGTATTTTAACTTCTGTATAATATGTGAGGATATTTAATATGTTTTAGTTGACGTTGACGAGTGTGGGTTTGATTTTCACTCGAGGGAAATAAATATTTTATATTTAATTTTTTTAGCTCTGGTAACGAGGCAAAGCGCGGCTTTGAGTTCCGCCTGTCAACAGGTTATGCCTCAAGAATTCGGCGGAAAGTGGGAAACGGAAGTGTCTTACCGGGAACAGAGTGTCTTATCACTATATTCCCATGTTCCCTCTGCCTACTCTGCTATGTACAAGATATAGCGTGAAACGAAAAAAAACCGAAATGTATATTTTAAAAATAACATAAAAAACTTGTGTGGTACTCGAAGTTGAATGTTCACTACTGGAGAGTTCCACCATATTATTTATAGACACTTTTCACATATAGAGAAGGTTAGGCAGGGGATCTAGAGACATGACACTCAGTTCTGCGATTTCCGCCCAAATTAGATACGACTCTTTGTCTTTCTAGAGTAGGAATATTAAAATAATTTAAAATGATCACTCACCTAAATGAAAGTTAAACCCACAGGTATTATTTCTATAGTCATATTTCTCTACAATATGATACGATGTCCTCTAGCGTAGTGCTTACGAAAGTTTTATTAAATGTAATAAACTTTTTCGTCCAAAAATAAAATTTGCTATAACTATCCAGAAATTTTAGATATATAAATCAGCTTCACGCTTTATCCTGCAGGAAGCAGAGTAGGCAGAAGGAACCTAGCATTAACGCATTACATTTCTCACGCACCGCCAAGTTTTGCGTATTTTTAGTTTTGTGTCGCGATACCCTGCACTGCATTTTTACTACAGAAAGAAAAAGAAAATTATTCTTTCCCCCTAGTAGGAATCGAATCCACGACTATCACGTTTAAAGTTATACGCTGTGCCACTGTGCCACGATGGCCTCTAAATACAACTTTCACATATTATATATCGTTGTAGGAAGGATGTTCTTAATGTATCTACATACATGTTATATCCTATACAATAAAATAAATATATTTCAGTACATTTAATGTAAAACTAATTTTGTTTTTCTTTCAAGTCATTTTTTGATGGGTAGTTCAGTAAAAAGCTAATGTGAAGATTCTTCGTTTTCTATTTCTTGCTCGGAGACGAGACGTTATCTATAGTATATATGTAAATAAATATATTATAAAAATAAATAATAATAAATAATAACGCTGTGCTCTGTAGAAAAAATGGAAATAAAAAAATATTTTTTGCCGATTAGCCCCGACTGCGATTAAACTCATAGCCTTCGCCTTATAGTTGAACGTCGCTTTATTCCGCCACGATAATCTTATCTTAAAAAATGTTTTTGAATTTTCTGAGATAGTTTTAATTTGTAAAATTTCTGGGGTGGGCACGGACCATCCAGCCCTCCTCATTCCTACGCCCATATTAGCGAATATCAATTGTATTTTAATACTATCATTTAATGTCTATGCAATTAATCAGGAAGTAATACAAGGCTAGAACTAAGTGCATGTTTCATGAATATTAATGTCAATAATATTATTAATGGATAGATGTATGTACGTTCACAAACTTAGTTAAATAAATAAAATAAATCAATCAGCTTTACGCTGTATCCCGCACACAGCAGCGTATGTAGAGGGAACCTAGTGTTAACACACTCCGTTCCCCACTTTTTACCGAATTCTGGAGGCATTGCGTGTTGAGTGGCAGAACTCAACGCCGCGCTTTACCTCGACACCAGAGCGAAGAAATGGAAATATAAATTTAAGTAAATATTTCATCTCCTGGAGTGGGGATCGAACCCACAACCAGTCGGTTTTACAGTCACACTTTATACCGCTGCGCTACGACTGACCTCAAAAACTTAGTTATGTATTATAAATCGTGGTCATATTATAGAATTGACGATTTTATTGAGCATTTCATGATCTGGTTATCCCTAGACGGGTAGCCATTGACAACGGAGTGCCAAACACTACGGTCTTTACATACCTCTTTCCCCTCTGGACATGTTGGGCACGCTTGTGGATGAGCTACTGTCATTAGCCCGAAAATACATACCCTCCAGTTTCCCTGAGTTCTCATATTTTTTTCGTGAGCTTCTTCCTGTGGGCTCTAATATCAATCGAGATCTTGCGCTGCCACTTAGCATTAACTCAGTCATCCATTTTATTATGTCCTTTTTATAAAATTGACAATAACGTACATATATTTTGGACATTATAAAAAACTTTCAAAAGTGAGTCAAGGCGCGTCCCTCATGTGTTCTGTAGCGTGAATGCTGTTGCTATTGTGAGTTGTGACGTCACAGACCAGTGGACCGGATGAAGTGACAAGTTTTTTTTAATAAAACGTACGTTTTCGAGGTAAAATTGATTGAAATATATTTTTTACTTTACGCATTTTTCAAACATTTTTTTTAAGACAAAGTTTCTGATATTTGAAAGAAATGAAGAAAGAACAGAATGCAATGTCAACGTGAATATTTGGGAAGTATGTGTAGAGATGGAAGATACGAGTAGGACGCAGAATTATTGCTGTCGGTAACAGGGTTAATGGTGCCTTAGCAGTGTTAATGAGACGGTGAACGGGTTGACCTTCGAAAACACAATATCAAAGATACTGGAGGAAGGTCACTTAAAAAGCATGCGGGGGTCCAGAGATTAATAAACAAAACGGAAATTTTTGAAAAGGAACGGAGTGTCTTATCACAAGTTGTAGCCTGTGCGTTGTTCTGATGAATAAAGTACATTACCGTAAAGAGAGTCGAATAAACATAAACTTAAATAATTATAATAGGATAATATTAGTAGGACAAAGTGAACCAGAAAAACGAGATTTAAAATGTTGCGTCATATAGCTCACGCAAAAGAAGTTATGGGCGACAACTGTTAATAAATAATAAAAATTATATATACTTAAAGGTAGTATCTATACTTTTTCTTTGAACAAGATGATAAATTGGTGAAATCGATATTTTGAAGCTGTGTGGCTAATGTTTCAAAATAATGGCTAGTGTTTCAAATAATAAGTAAGTATTACATAACAGAATAAAATGACAATTTTTTTCCTTATATTTTTATGATATTTACCATATACGTGGCTAGTCGTGGCGCAGAGGCACAAGCAGGTGAGCAGGTGACTGTCAATGCGACAGGGTTCGATCCCTTGAGAAAATGAAATCTATATCTATATATATAAAAGGACTTGTGCTGACTGACTGAGGTAAGACGTACGCAGAGCCGTAACCGCTGATGGTTGAAACATGAAATTTGGGCAGATGTTTATTTTCATATTCTGGACAAGGGAATTTGAAAAATTTTAACCCTAAAGGGATGAAATAGGGGTTGAATGTTTGTATGGAAAAATCTTTAAATTGCCACCGATTTTTATAAAAATTTAAATTCAGACTGTTAAAAATATTTTATTGAACACGTGTTTCGTGGTTTTTTTAGAATTCACTCCTAAAAAGCGGGCGAAGCCGAACGCGCCCTCTAGTATTGAATATTTTCATTTCTTCGCTCTGACGTCGACGCAAAACGCGGCGTTGAATTCCGTCACTCAATGCCAATAAAAATTGAGAATGTCATAACACTAAGTTGATTTGCTGTTGTGCCTCAACTTTAAGTGCCTACCGCGCTGTGTGCGGGAAACTCTATCTGTCGATAACACATAACAGAGTTCTCTTTGCACGCTGAATCTACTATTCAGACAGTCTACCCTTTTCGATACATTTTGGAGATACTTCTTGTTGAGTGGCGGAGCTTAACGCTGTACTTTGTCTTTTTAACCTGGAAATGAACATAATTGTTCCCCCTGATTGAGAATCGAACCCACAAGTATCAGGCCTAACAAGAACCATTAACTCCGATAAATAAACTAAACATTACGTAATCGCCTTACAAAAGTGTATTTAAGTTATAAATTTATGACAAAATCAATGGTTCTTATTATTATTTATCTTACTTTGCATAACCGGACCAGGAATGTGCTATAACAAATGACTCCATTATTCCTGTATAAATACTTATATATGTATATTATAATTTAAAGTCCCGCTGAGTTTCTTGCGCCGGTTCTTCTCAGGTCTGAGGCACTAATTTTAGTGAACTGGTGGTAAATTATTTGACGTTCAAAAAATGAAGCATGTAACTTTTTATTTTGAATAAAATTATTTGACTTTGACTTTAAAGTCTTAAAGCTATTGTAATTGACTAATCGAATAATACAGTACGGTCAACCAGTCGTGGCCGCTATGAAGGTTAGGTTATCAGTAATTTTGTGCATTGTTCACTCGGGAACAAAATAATCAAAAGTAAGAAAAAGATAAACATAGTTTGACACAATTTTTTTTTATGAAAAAGTATTTATTTTTAAAGTTCCGTATCTTTTAAGGAAAAAAGGAACCCTTATAAGATCACTTTGTTGTCTGTTCAAATTCAATCTATATACTCAGATCCGCGGCCTTATGATTTTCTAAAAAAAATTTTTTTTCATTTACATAAAAAAAAGATATGGCTGTTTATATCGCAAAAAAAAACAAAATTAAAGCGCCCTATAGTTTCGGTTAACCTAGAATTATGAAATTTGGCAACTAGTACAGATACTATCAAAAAATTCCAAAAATTGAAAATCATATATTTGTAGTTAAATCCTAAAAAATAATAGACTTAAAAGGGGGCGAAATTTGGTATTAAGGTCGCTAGTTCAAATGAAGTATCAGATGAAAGGACACTTTCTGAGCAAAGCCTGAATTTCAGAAAAAGTTCGAGACTTCCAATTTTTGTATGGAACCTTACGTGGGCGAGTCCGACTTGCGTTTATCTAGTTTTTTAAAATAGTAATGATCTTTGGCTTTTTGCTTCACAAAATTCGAGGTAAAGATTTGTAATCAATTTTCATAGCTAAATCTGCTTCGATGATTTGCTAATTGCCAGTGTAGCTAATATGTTTTAGATTTTTTTAGCCTCACGCTGTATCCCGCAAAAAACAGGGTAGACAGATGGAACCTAATGTTAAGACATCCCGTTCCCCACTTTTCCTTTAAGTTTTCATTTCGAGAATTTTTAAGTCTGGTAGCATCGCATTAGAAGAGGCCTTGCGAGGCCCTTTTTAATGGTCCATTTAGTAACGGAAGAATTTAACATTTATTTACAGAGATTTATTTCTATAAATAATGTAAATATTTGAGCCCAATATGGTGGTTGGTTTGATTTCCATTCAGTGAATGGACTCTGGTAAAAAGACAAAGTGAGGCGTTGAATTTCATTACTAAGCACGTGATATCTCAAAAGTTGAACGGCTTAATGCGTAAACGGAGTGTTTTAACACTAAGTTTTCTCCGCCATAAAAATCAAAGATCATCGAACTGTCTTGTAATAAGTAATCGTTTTTATGTAAAAAAACAAATAATCGTGAGAGAAAGGTTGCAATATTTAATATATTAATGCATTATAAACATTATTTCCTTAAAAATAAGAGATATAATCGTATAAAGAATTCTCTAATCTAAAGTAACCGTGCAATATATGCACCTTGAGTTTAATGCGAGAGATTTACAACAATCACATTCGCTATAAGTTTATTCGATATTTATAAATACTGATAAAAAGCGTCAGCGGCGAAGTCCGACAGTTCCGGGACATTTTCTATAAAACAGCAAAAAAATCATAAAAAAGGGTTTTGTTTTATTTTAATTTAATTATTAATTTTTAAGGTGAATACATGGCTAAAAACGCTGTTATCGTTATCAATATCGAGCAAAAACAGTAAGAAAATTATTTTCATCCTCGTTCTGGTAAAGCGCGGCGTTATGTTTCGCCATACAGTACGTAATTTATAAAACATAAAAAAATATCTTAACACTTTGTTCTCACTATATCTTGAAAATGGGGCGGAGAATGGAGTGTCTTAACTATAACATAAGGTTCTTTCTGCCTATCTGTTGTGAGCGAAAAAAAAAGAGAAAAGAGACTAATGTCACAACTCCAAGCTATTTTTATTTGAACACGTGGGTGAAGTTGTATATAATAGCTAGTATTTAATATACATCATTAGTATCCAGTTCATAAGCTTCACCTTGAAGATATAAGATTGACTTGACATTATGTATAATGCTAATATCACTACCAGATTTGATCTTTGGTCTAAGTCTCAGATTGGATCTAGAATTACAATCGATTAATTATTATAAACCAACTGACTGTAAACGTGATGGTAGTGGGTTCTATGCTCATTTGAGGAGATGTTGTTATTGAGGAATATTGTTTACCTCTGCATATATCTTATACCACCGCGTTAAGTTCCGCTATATGGAATGCTCATTCGAGAAACTTATATAATGTTATTGAGAAATATCGTTACAGAGTGGAGAAAGATCTCTAGTTGTCCGAGAGATGTAGCGCGGCGTTAAA
This sequence comes from Heliconius erato x Heliconius himera, assembly GCA_013421005.1. NCBI lineage: Eukaryota > Metazoa > Arthropoda > Insecta > Lepidoptera > Nymphalidae > Heliconius > Heliconius erato x Heliconius himera. The sequence continues at coordinate 2,073 of JAATLQ010036330.1, read as the reverse complement.
TTTCGCCATACAATCTCTCAAATTCGAACGGTAAACAGAGTATGGAGTGTTTAATATTAGGTTCTCTCTGGTTATATAGGAGGGCCTATGCAGGATAAAGAGTGAGATTAGAGATCTTTACCATTTTTATTGTTACTTCACACTTGGAAAGAAAATACTTAGGCAACTTGGATGGCTTCCAAAAGGCGCGGGTTTATGTTCACATTTTTGTACGTTGTTTTTAAAAGTAAAGCTATTACATTTTGTTCATTTGATATCACTGTGTTGCAATTAGGGAGAGTCTGATTTTACACATGACGGTAGTAGATTCGGTAAACTTTTATATATTTTTAGGAATATAATTATTATACTCATATTACTTATATTTGTATATGGTTCTGGTAACGAGTCAAAACGGCGGTCTTGAGTTCCGCCACTCACTCTCCCAATGTCTTCAGAATTTCGCAAAAATTAAACGATAGTGTCTCAATGAAAACGGAGTGTCTTAACATTAGGTTCTCAGGTTTCCTCGCCTACACTACTATGTGCGGGATACAGCGTAAAAGTAAAAAAAAATAGGATAACTTATTAAAAAAACTAGTTTCAAACTACTTAGTATTTTAGGTGACAAAATTGAATATGTATTACTTAGTACGTGCGGTTAAGGAAATTACTTAACGTTATCTTGAAAACCACAATTCTAAACAGATAAAAAAATATATGTTTTCTTAGAAAAAGAAATATTCAAATAGAAAAAAGGTAAATAGTTATGACTTATGACTAACCTTCTAAAGCGTTATAAAAGTACAGTGGTGCGTTGAAGCGATTGCTGTGAATGCAAATCGTATTTAGGAAATATATGTATATACTACAAAGCTTGTTTGCTTAGTTAAGCACGCTAATCTCGGGAACTACCGGTTGAAATTGAAAAAAATATTTTTTGTGTTTGATAATTCATTTATCGAGGCAGGTTAAGCTGTATTATATCAGGTTATCAGTTTAGATATAACCATCTGTATTTACGATTAAAGTTAGATCATGTAAATATTTTGCTGAATCTTCTAACCGCACAGTACGTCGCAAAATATCATCCACACCACCTGGATGTGACAATCCACTACTGTGCGGTTTCGTAGGAACTTCCTTCCACGCGCCACAGAACTATGGAATGGCCCGCCCGCGGCAGTGTTTCCAGGTCGATATGACATGGGTACCTTCAAAAAGCGTGTCTATCTCCTCTTTAAAGGACGGCAACGCACCTGAGGAGCAACACCACAGGAGCTATCCTCTGGTGTTGCACGGGGTCGGCAGCGGCGATTATCACTTACCATCAGGTAATCCGAACGCTTGTTTGAGTTGTCCTTATCCATAAAAAAAAAAATTGTATATTAAAATTTTACCATAATAATATAAAAAGTGAGGTGATGACGCAGAGGCACAAAGTGACAATGTAAAATCGACTGGTTGTGGGTTCGATCACCACTCGGGAAAATGAAATATTTATTTTAATTTATATTTTAATTTTTTCGCTCTGGTGCTGAGTCAAAGCGTGTTGTTGAGTTCCGCCACTCAACATGCAATGCCTCCAGATTGTGGCGGAAAGGGAATGGAGTGTCATAACACTAGGTTTCCTCTGCCTACCCTGCTGTATGCGGGATACAGCGTGAAGCTGACATAATAAAAAATAATATAACAATAAGTTTAAGCGGGCAAAACCGCGTTTGTCTCTAATAATTCCTAACTACGCTAAGATGATGTAATATAGATACTTGTATGGTTATATCGGTAAAAGTGAATTCTACTAATAAACCTTTCACGCCTTAAATAAAAAAAAAATTAAATTAGCTTCACGCTATATCCCGCACACAGCAGGGTAGGCAGAGGGAACCTAGTGTTAAGACACTCCGTTCCCCACTTTCTGCCGAATTCTGGAGGCATTGCGTGTTGAGTGGCAGAACTCAACGCCGCGCTTAACCTCGACACCAGAGCGAAGAAATGGAAATATAAATTTAAGTAAATATTTTATCTCCTCGAGTGGGAATCGAACCCACAACCAGTCGGTTTTGCAGTCACACCTCGTGCCGCTGCGCCACG